>PVHY01004359.1:0-95114 GCA_004024945.1 Uropsilus gracilis | reverse complement strand
CCCCCCCCCAGCCTTCTTCTCCCCCCCCCTCCCCCGCCCCACTGCACTCTGCTTCTCAGCAGGCCTCAGGTGTGCGGTGCCCACACGCTGGCTGTCCGCTGTTCCAGATGCAGCCTCTGGCCACGCCCCTTCCCTACCATGCGGGTGTGTGTGGGGGGGTGGGGTGGGGGTGTGTGTGTGTGTGGACCAGTTACGCAGTGCGCGAGCGAGCGAGCTACTTGCCTTACCCACCCTCCAGAGGCAGACAAAGTTGGTGCACACGAGGGTGATGGTCCTGCCATCATGGTGAGGTTGCCGGGGGCAGGGGCTGAGCTGAGCTCTCAGCCCATGCAGGCTGGCGCTGGCAACCCTGGCCACGACCTTTCCCCACCATGCAGGGGGGGGGCGGGGCGAGGTCCTGGCCACTCCCACATTTTGCCTTTTTAACTGAATGTTTTTCAATGCTGACCCATGCTCTTAAAAAAATAATTTTAAATGTCATGTATGATTGTCAGTGGATGTTACCATGTGGATACTTAAGGTTGTTCAACTCACCTGTGAATTTCTTCTTTTCATTCCCAGGACTCTCCATGATGCTGACAGAGTTCAATGTTGGGAACCATTCTACTCTTCAAAATAAGTCACTGTGGCAAATTGAAGGCTTCACTATTTGAAACTTTTCCATCAAATAGTTGCTGTGCAGATATGCGTTTCAGGACTTTACAAGTTACTTCACTTACTGACTGAATTATCAATCTGATAGTTGTTATTTTCATGCCAGTCTTCTATTCTTTCCTTTTTCATGCCCTTTCCCCGATCTGTGAAAGCCTAATGTGACATATATAACTTTCCAGAGCTTTTTTTCATTCATCTTTTGAGATAAAGGGGATTTCAGAAGACTTCCTTGGAGTCTTTAATTCCCTTGACAAGCATATTAATAATGTCTGTAGAGTCTTTGTGGTATTGAGGGGAATAATACAGCGTTCACTGCAGAGACTCATGCAAATTGCAAGCATACATATTTGTAACTTATTTATATGAAATCCTGCTGTAGTATGAAAATCAAAGTTGGAAAAGTCTGAGGTTTATATCTAGTCTTACTTTTCCCCAAAACATCTATTTAAATATTTGCTGAACTTTGATCATCATCCCTATATCAGATGGTTAAATTCAAAAGGGAGATTCAACAAACTGTGACCAAGGAATTGGTCACAAATATGAATTGGAATTTGAACAGCAGAGTAAAGCCAGTTCTCTGTTATAAGTGTGAATTGTTCCTGAAGGCACCAGAGATAACACAGAACATCAGATCAGATTTCCATTCTATTAAACAATAGTTGGTATTTTAAACAATTTTAGTTCCAGGCTGTAGTAAAATTCTCCAGTTACTTTTATTCTTTTCTCTACTACCTATTTTAGCCTTTATGAATTACTTTTATTCTGGAAAAAAAAAGCAGACATAGGCCTATGATAAGAATTGTAGGTTTTGTCAAGGGATTTAAAGGTGATTTTAAGGTATAGTTACAGTACTGTTTATCAAGTTTCACAGTTGAAATTAGCCCAAGGACTAGCTCTAAAGACCAGTTGTCCAATAGGTGTTAGTGTGCAGATAGTGATAACCTAACAGTAATGTGCCAATCCCTTTTTTTTCTTTTCTCTAGTTTCAGTGATAGCTCAGCCATTAAGATTGTTTACATCCATTTCCCTATTTATTTATAATCAGCCTTTTTTATAATCCTAGTGCCTGAATAAGTAAGTATGGACACAAATTCTGCTTCTTTATAATAATAATAAGAAAAATATCTAAGAGTACTGGTAGTTTTCTTCTCTAAACCAGTGCTCTAGTGCCCAACTACTGAAAATAGATGCCCCAGTGCTAAAAAGATCAGTGGGAGTTAGAGGCATCTCAGAAATAGATATGAAGGAATTGAGCTCCTGAGAGATGTTAGGTTTACTGACTTGTACCCCTGAAAACTTTTTTCAGTAAAAACAAGTTGCTTTCACAAACAGTTCTGCATTCATGCTCCCATGGAGCTGTAAAAGCAAGCAATCTAGCTACTTAGAGCTATAAAAGTCCTGTTCATAGAAACTCTCTCTTAAGTAACTGTATTCAAGGTAATATATGAAGCAAAAATTAAATTGACTGTGGCCAACATTTCATTCTAGAGAATGCTAGACATGAATAACACTGTTTAGACCGGGAACTCTTTCTTAAACACAGACAATAAGAAGCAGCCTAGAAGACTAAGCACAGTGAAATCATATGTTCACATAGGAAGACTTTTTCCCCCTCTATCTCTCCCTGGAAATAACTCTTGTTTAATTTTCTCTTGAAAGCTTATTTGGCCATCCACATGGTCCTTATGATTGACATGGCTTGCCTTTTATTCCTATAGGAATGTACCCTTCTCTAAAGGCAGAGTCATTACCTTACTCCACAGCCAGTGTGCCTCAAAGCAGTATTTCCCCTTCTTGTCTGTCATATTCTACCAAGGGTTTAGACAGAACAGCTGCTAACTATGATTCAAAGTCAAGAAAGAATCAAGAACTTTGATTCATAGTGTTTATCTTATATGTCACATTGTATGACCTCAGAGAAATCAGGTCATAAATGACTGCAATCAGGAAACTACAGGGAACCACTAGAATGATAAAACTCAGGAGAGCTATAATACAAAGCTGATTGTTTAATGTCTTACAGATTTACACTGTTTTCAAAAGGCCAAATAAATAAAGATTTTCCCTGGAGTCTTACAGAAATAAAGACCTATTCCTGTCTCAGCACCTTGATTCCACTAGTTTATATACTCTGATACAACCCTTACCATAGATTATTAAATATTGACTATTATACATAACTACCCCCCCCAAATTGGTTGACTAAAGATAAAGAAGACAGAGCAATTTGTTTGATAATTTGAGTACCCTGATCTGATTCTTTTATATCTTTTTTCCTTGGGACCTGTGGATTCTCATTCCCCAATATTTGGTACCCACCTTCCCCGTTTACAAAGAAGTCACTCATTGTTAGGATCCTATCACTGAAAGGTGCTAAGTAACTCCCCAATGCTCATAAATGTCTTTTCAACATAGCAGTATTTCTAAGCAAACCAGTGTCTCCATTCTTTTTCCATGTTCTCTTGGCTCATTTTTTCTACAGAATTTAAGAGTACTTTAATGTTCTTCCATTTGTTCCAACAATGCCCATGGAAAAAGAATGGAAATTTTTCTCCCCATAGTACAGCTGGAAAAACTGAGAGCTAAAGGATTGAAGTACCCCCCTCAAGGCACATAGCTGTCTTGGACAGAATTCAACTATATGTCTAGTGAACTGTTGCAGAGACTTGGCTTTCCAGTACTGCAATTTATATGGAGCAGCTTAGAACATGGAGAGCATTTGGGGCAGAATCACATTTCAGAAGAATCTCATTTTGTACAAAACCAGGAAGTGTGCAATTTTCTGTGACAGAAATGTGCCTCTCCTGCTGGCCTCATGTGATACATGTTACACTACATGGTGTCAGCCAGTGCCATCATTTCCTATGGCACCACAGAGCCCAATGTCAGGGCTCTTTTCTAGGGAAAAGAATGTACTTCACTATGTTTGTGCCAAAATGCACAATGTGTTTGAGCTAATGGAGGTTTAAGCACAATTCTACCAGGTATGTTTTAAGAATATTGAATGTGCATTATTGTAGCACCCATTTAAAATTTAGCATGGCCCATATTCATAGGAATGTAACAGCCATGCAAAACCTATCCCTTTTGCCTCTAATCACACACCTATATTTATGTGTGCATATATGTGCACAGACACATACAAACACACACACAGTCCCCAAACCTGGCTGCCTGGTAGTCAGGAGCAGATACTTCGAAGGAATGATTCTCTGTCTTCTCCTTTTAGAACAAAAGTCCCAGAAGTCACTGCAAGTGAAGTAGCTTCCATTTATACATTCCAGAACCTCTGTTCCCAGAGTGGCTAAGGTATTCAGTTGGTACAAAAGATACGCACTGTGCCTGTTCAGGAGGATAGAAGGAATCTAACAAGATTGTTAGATCCTTCCATAAGTCTCATGTTCTTAGAAAATTCATGAACTCCATCTAACCAGAAATTGGTTTGTTGCCTTTACTGCATTTCTTTAAACGTAACTGTAATGTACCATATGAGATGGTAGTCTTGCTTGAAGCTATTATGTGATGTAGTAATGAATGGGTGGCTCCTAATAGCATGCAACCATGACTGTTTTCTTCCTCAAAAGGGCTAGGGCTGTGTGCTGTGAGTTTCAATACTATCTATCATGTTCTTAGTAAGCAGTCTGGTGTGTGGTTAGCAGCAGTAGCAGGAGTTAAAACACAGCAAAATGCAAAATATCAGGAAATGGATTTGTAACATGGTATAGCATTAAAGAGTAGAAAAAACAGTGTGGCAAGATGGATTCAAAGGTTAGTTGCTATTACCCTGCTGGCCAAATTAGCAAGGGGATATGCCAGGAAATCTGGCCATGGGTGGCTATAATATATGAAATGCATTGGAGAGTCAGAGAAAGGACACTGGATTTCAGTAGTTAAGCTCATATTGCCAATTAGCTACAAATCTCTTTTCCACTATGTGTTGAAAGTGATTGTTTATAGTATTCTTAAAATCATGTGTCTTGCTACAGAAATACCCACAATTGCTGAACAGCTTCCAATGTCCTTCCTATCTTCCTATGTCCTTCCTACCTTCCTATATCCTTCATTAAAAGCATATGCTTAAATTTGTAGCTTCTTTTATATATCACAGTTGGTAAACAATGTTGACAAAAGCTAAAATTATAAACCACTTTGATGGGAGTTTCTGTACTTCTCATTTCAGGGGTTACAGTGGTTTTATTCCTCCCCAGTTGATTAGTATGTGTGGTTTGTTGATTCCTGTATAATATCTTCCAAAGACATGCTTACCTGTGCTCAGTATTTCCCATGTTCCTACATGAAAATGCTTTGGGAACTAACAGCAATGGCTTTTAGCTAGAAAACTGACTAATGGTACTTAATCACATTAAGTCTCTGCTTATACTCACACATATTTTGCCTTTTCACCCTGTTTTAATACCTAAAAAGAAAAAATAGGGGCTTAAATACTAAGTATGATGTGAATTCTAGTTTGCCTTTACTTTCCTTGGAGATTGTGTTAACTATTCTCCAGATGCATGTCACCTACGAAAAGAATATTTGAAGAGGCCCACAATAAGTAAGCCTCAAATAAGACTCCCCTCAATAGATCTACCATTTGCACAAAATTGTTTCCAGACATAATGGAGAAAACCCATGCCACTCCCATTAGCCACCAGGAAGGCCAGGAAGACAAAAGCCATTGAAAATGCAGAGCCTTGAGAGCTGTAGTTTGGAATTTGATTCAATAATGGACAATCTGATCATTTGGGAAAGGCCCAACCCTTAGAGGTCAGACTTTATAAAAAACCAGAAAGAAGTCTTTTATTCCAGCTAAGCTAACTTTAAAAAGGTACTTTGTCCTATGTAAATATTTCAAACATTCGGTAAAAATCCCATTTGATTTATTCCAATGCACCAGATACAGCTTAATTTGCATCACAAGTACAATGTTAAATACCCAAGTACTTGAAACAAAAGAAACTAATTTATTTCTAGATTAAAAGGGCATAAAAGAGATCTTTATCAATTATCTGACTTGAATACAGGTTACTAGAGAAAGTACAGTATAGGCATTTATAGGGAAACTTTATAGGTATAAAGAAGTACATATAATGGTTTATACAGAATGTATAAACATTGACATACATTTTCATATTACAAACAAAATTTTCAAATTATTGTCAGTATTCAGGGATAAATAAAACCTAGTTTCCTTTTGAATATCAAAACAGCTTGCAGTAGCATCATGTTTTAATATTTAAGGCTTCCAACTCTGTGGGAGGAGGGTATTATAGTAAAAGGCACATTTTTACACAATTCAAAGTATTTGAATAGTTTTATGATTTTGACATTTCCTTCATAAACCTTAAAGTGATCAACTCAATTTTGCAAATTGAATGAGACCCCAATCTTGAGTGTTGACAAAGTCTAAATAAATCTGACTGTAACATATAATTTCACCAAAAATGCAGTTCACAATACAGGGTAAACAAATCTTTTGTCAAAACATTAAAAAATGTACATTGCCAATTAGTCGAAAATTGTTTAATTTATACTTACATGCATGGTTGTGCCATACCTAAATTTCCCTGGACAATTAGAAAATACTTACTAGACTAATATATTTTAGAGTTGACAAAACCCTCAATAATAGAGGAAGAGTTTATAAGATAACATAGTGCAGATTCAAGCCAAGAAGCATTCTGAAAACTTCTGTAGCACTATCAGGGACTCGACTGGGTTCTTGCTGTGAAATGAGGAACACCTCATTTTACTACCTTATCTGTCCCTGAAAAACTGGAGACAGTTCGGCATGAATACCTCTGAAGAGTTACCATCCCTCCAATGTTTACCTAAGAAAACATTTCTTAAAGAGATAGCAACCAATTTGTGAGTGATCCCCTGCCCCCAATTACCTCAAAGAAACCGATGTTAACCTGTTAATCAATTTTATTACACCCTCACCATTTGCTTTCCTTTGAAATTCATTGTGAATTGTGTCTGTTCCTTATAAATACCCCTTTCTTTGTTCAATAAATTGTTGTCTGGTCCATTACTTCCAGTCAATCCTTAGCTGCTGAAGCTAAGCCATCTCTCCCCTCATCCTTTCTTTGTACCCTGCTTTTGTCTCTCAACACTATTCCAACAATCACAAGTTTGAGTTTAAGAACACCGAATCACTGAAATGTAGTCATTCTTGAATGAATTCCGATTTTTGCCTATAGACATAGACTTAGATCTTTTGATTTCCTGAGTTATCTTGACTTAAAGATACTGTTGTCTGTGTGCAGAGAAGGGAAAATGCTACGATTTAATCACTTCCTTGAATTTTATAGAATACACTGGAAACAGTAAGATTGGGTTCCCATTGTTTGCATCTTTATCCAGCTCCTTGATCTTTAGTGGGCATTGAACAATTGCTATCTGTAGCAACAGATTCCTGCATGGTTATATTACAGAGCAGGAAGCAGTTCAGGCTTAAAGCTTATGCAGATGGCTTTGCTCTCTTGCCTGGGGAAGGAGAGTGCTTCCAAGAATATTTGCAATATGTTCACTAAGAACCCAATATAAACGACAATCTGAAGTTTCTGCTGAACTGCAAGAGTTTGGCAGGACTGCTGGGTGCTAAGGGTTGGAATTCTACAAAATACATTTGAAAAAAGAATCAGGAGGGAATACTGGAGGAAATAAGTCAAGATGAGATAACATTAACTTTTAACTCCCTTTCCATTTGGTTATCATCATGAACACTGAAGCCATCTATTTTCTACTTCTACATTTTCAATCTACTAAAATTGTCATTTTTAAGGGTAAAATTAATTTACCTCTTCTGTTTATCCTAACAGCTAATAGACCCAGAGACAACTTCAGATTTGCATTTCTATCACTACCTGTCTTATTCTGTTAATAAAACCCAGAGCACCTGTTTCTAACTATGTTTAAAGTTTAATTTGACATAAATTTATGAAATTTTCTACTTTTTTGAAAGTTTGGGACAAACTTAGTTTAGCTAACTCATCAGAAACAACCTGGTCTTCATACAACTGTTTTGAGAAAATATAGATTCTACAATCCTAGTTGAGAAATAAAACATTTTAATGGAGTCTCCTTAGTACGACACAATCTAACTTTTAAATATAATTTTTCATGGTAATAATTCTCACTGTCAGGAGCTCTCATCTTTGAGAACATCGTTGTTGTTACTGACTAAAGCAGGTCATGTTACTCATGCTCAGAAAGCCAGACTGAACCACAAGGTTGTTTCCACAAAGGGAGCATTTTATTAGCCAATGGCACCATGTAGGGAAAACAGCAGGGGCAGTGTGAAGAGAGGTTGCACGTGAAGGAAGCTTACATAGGAAAGAAAGGAATGTGGGGACATGCAGGAGTGGGGAGAGTTTTTTCAGCCTCAGGTCCAAGGGCCAACAGTTGACTAGCAGTCTAGGGTTAATCAACCAGAAGGCCACTATTGCATTTCTAGAACAGGGCATCTGGTAGTCTAGTAGCAGTCAATCTTAGTGGGCCTTTGATACTATTTGTGGAGTAGCTGCTCTCTTCTGTATTATCAATGAAAAGGGTTGGGTGTTTGTCAGGTCCTGATGTTATCAGCATCCTTAAAGGAACAGAAATATTTTAAGTATCAGATAATCCATTATCATAGCCCTGAGGAGGGTAGTGTAGTGGCTTCTAAAGCAAGAGTCATATTCCTGGTTCAATTCCTACTACATTGTCAAGAAAGAAAAGGGCATCGTAGGAAGAGAGGGTGCACAAAATAGGCAAGAGGGAAGTTGTTTTAGCTCATTTGAGCTTGCCTTAAACTAGAGATGTTAAGCCTTATTTTGGTCTTGCTCTCCTTTTAGAATTTAAAGATACTTTCTACATAAATATATATATATATATATATGTGTGTATACAGAACTAGAGAATTTTCTAATTTCAGAAGTTTTCCAGAGGCTGATAAGTATATCCCTATACTCTGGTTAAAAGTTCTTACCTTGAACTATGTACCATCTTTGTAAAAACATCCAATTAAATAAGTGAACCTGAAGAAGATATGCATTGCATGATCAAACGGGGCTACATGTTACCAGTTAATGCAAAGTATTACTGAGTTTATTTTCAGAAATTGCTATTTCAATAATGCCCTACCCAGTTTCCCAAGGCTTCAGAGCAGTTACATGAGCAACAGAATGTTTTTTCCTAAGGCTGTGAGATGGGCTGTGTACACAGAAGGTACTATATAAAATCCTCTCTTCAGACAATAGAGGACGAAACATTTCTCATCAAGTTAAAGGAGTCCAATGATGACAGCTGTTGAAATACTTAGGTTACTTCAATGTTAACTTTAATGACACTGACATTGGCTTTTTAAATGTAAGAAATGGGCTTTTTTTTTTTAAAGAGAATTGTAACCATTCTCCCTTTTACTCTGAAATCCCGTCATTTATTAGATCTTGTAAGTTAAATGTATAAAGGTTTAATAGTTTTTTTAATTGTGTGTGAATTAGTGCTACACAGAAGTGGCTCACAAAGTGGGGAACCCAAAGAATTTTCCAAAAGGAAGACAGGAAACAATCTCCAGATTTCACAGAGGGCCAGAGATAGTTATGCCTCTAACCAACTGGTAATTCATGAATCAGAGCACTCAAAAGGATCTTATGTAGTGAGTATCAGGGAAAATGATGCCAAGACTAAGGAATGCTCTAAGCCTGCTCAGCAAAACTTAAAAACCAGACCTATGAAAATTAAGTTGTGTACAAGTGATTTTATTATGGACCAAAATAAAATCCAAGAATACTAACAGTAACAAAAATATTAGCGCCTAACATTCTGAAATTCAAAGTATCTGGAAAATAATAAAAATGACAAGGCATTCAATGGAACAGTAAAATAAAACCAATAAGAAGACAAAAATTGGTAAAAATGAGATCCAGAATTGACAGAGATATACAATTTGTAGGAAAATGTTAAAGCAATTGCATCTATATTCAATATATTAAAAAGAGTAGAAAACTCATTAAGAGCAAACAAAGCACATTGAGAGCAAACAAAGATACAAAAATTGAGCTTTATGGTTTAAATATGACAAATTTTAAATGTTCCAGGTAGTATTAAGAGATTAGAATCTGCAGAAAAATAATTGGTCACTTTGATCGAACAGCAAGTGCTTAGAAACCATCTAAAATAGAATTTTAAATATAATTTTATAGAAGAATAAAGATTAAAATAAAAAGAAGAGGTAAATCAGTAAGCTACAGGGCAACTTCAACCTTTTGATGTTTTTATAATTATTAGTCTCTGTAAGAAGCATGTGAATTGTGTAATGCATCCAGCATTTAGGAGGAGAAGACAGTTGGGAAACACTTAGAATGTCATGAAGTGTGTGCTCCCCTGAGAGGGAAAAAAGCGCCTTCTTTGATTTTAAATGCTTGTAATTTGTTTGCTTTACCCCCATGTGTGAATTGACTGATGAGAGGCTGATAAACCTCATTAATTAGACAGGAGTGTGAAAGAGTGAAATGACACTTATGAGTTAGCTAAAAATTGGTTTATACCAATATTTATATATGTGAACAATAGCTAAGACTTTAGAGCATGCATTCAGCAAACATCCCTGTCCTCTCTGACCATCCAGCGGCTGGTGGGCACCCCTTTGAAGTTGCTCTGGTGACATCCCTTTGAAGCCAGGGGATCTTCATTGAGAAACTGAGGAACTGATAGGACAACTTCACCCATTGGCTGAAGACACATTGCGGTGAGCAGTCATAGGCGTTGGACAGAGCAGACATATAGGAGATGGGTTTGTTATTGCTATGGTGTATTGTGTTTTAACTGAAATACTATTTGGCTGTGAGTGTGTGCTGATGCTTTGCTCCAATAATACCTTGAAAATTCTACATTTAAAGCTGTGGTCACTTGGCCAGAAGTCTACTCTTAGGAAACTGTTTCCTTGCTCACAACAGACTCAGAAGGGACAGAAGGCAAAAAAAAAAAAAAAAAAAAAAAAAAAAAAAAAAAAAAAAAAAAAAAAAAAAAAAAAAAAAAAAAAAAAAAAGCATTTTAACGAAAGAATGGCCAAAAGAGATAAATTTGTGAATAGTGAAGAGCTCTAACAAACACCATCCTCAGCAATAGTCCCATCACTGGTGAAAATTGTTTTTAAAACAGCCATTTCAATTGCCTATATATTGGAACATAGAGCAAGTGAAGAAATGATGATTCAGAAAATCTAAATTTCACCATCAACAGCAAGGTTCTAGCATTTGAAACACAGCCTGCTCCCCCCTTTTTTGACCCCCTCTTGTGAGTCCTCCATGTCAGAAACTCTACCCCAAGCAGGTGTAGCCAAGAACACAGGACTTTTTTATCCCTCTAGTTACCAGTGAAGGCTATGGTATCTGCCTTGAATTAGCAGACAACCACATGTCTCTCCCCCTCCCCCATCTCCAGCTCCATGTGGACTGAAGCTCTGTCTCAGGTAAGAGTGTTTTAAAATTTAGGGAATTTTCATCCAGCAGTTCACATTATAGGATAGATGTTCCACCTCAGGGAATGCAGGCTAATACCACATACAGGTTAATCCACAACCTCACAAATGAGGTTTACTCATTCAGCAAGATGAGGCTGCCAAGGAGAGAGCTCCAGATGTGTCAAGAAAACCAAAGGTTAATGCCCACAGCTCTGAGGGAAGTGGGCTACCTTCCCTGATAACAAGTTCTGAAGCAATGTTATAGAAGTTTTGCCCAAGGGGAAGGACAGGACACAAGAACAGATAGCTCAATGTTCTCCACAAGAGAACAGAATTTATTTGAAACACAATGTGGGATAATTCAAGCCTAAGCTTGCTCTTAAAAGCAATAGGGATTTTAGTAAGAAGAAATTAAGAGGATGCTATGGTTTCATTAGCACATCAAGCTAAGTCTTAGACCAGCTAAATGTTAAGAAAATCAGAGACAGCATCATAGAGTGTGCCCTTTTGTAGTAGGAACAAACTTCAAAAAGGTGTTCAAGTTCAAATAAAATTGCTGCAAAAAATGCACAAATATAATTAAGTCAGACTATAGAGCAAGTTATGACCCAGGCCACTGGTTTTAAAGATCAGAGGAGCACAGCAAGATGGCAGTAAAGTGAGGACGCTGGGCTCAATTCGTCCAAATATTTACAATCAATTTACAACTAAAAACAACAACCAACTTTGAAGATGAGTGGATGACTATTGTATACATCAGGACTGATGGCACATGAAAAGGGGTAGGAAAAACTGTAATTAACTGTGTTTGAGTTATAAGCCGGATACAGTGGCTCATGCCTGTAAGCTTTAGCCTATGAAGCGGCTGGGGCTAGGGATTGCGGTTCAAGTCCCGCTCGGGGCAACACAGCAAAACCTAGTGCCAAAAAATAGCTGGGCGTGGTGACGTGCGCCTGTAATCCCAGCTACCTGGGAAGCTGAGGCTGGGGGTTGCTTGAGTCCATGGTACCCCAGGCAATGTGAGCCTGCGGTTCCATGGGCAAAAATAGTGAGACCTGGTCTCAAAAATTTTTTTAGAAATATTTTAAAAATTTCAAAAAATTGTGTTTAGAGTTATAATAGAGAAGTACAACACATGAGTAGGAGGGACAGCTGGCATAGGTAGGCTCTTTGAAGTTAACATAAGGGCACACATCAGGAACTTTAAAACCCACAGCCTACACTGGAGAACAATCACAGAGTCAGTGTCCAGGATGCAGGGAGAATGTGCCACTATAGATTTACAGGAGTAATGATGCAGAATGGTGGTTCTCAACTTGAGTCTCTGGTATCAACCCAAGCCACAACTGTCAGGCAGAGTCAGATCTGATCACCTGTGTCTCTTTACAGAAGAGGCTATTATTTGTAGCCTTTAGTTATGACAAAGGCAAACCACCTTCCCTGTTCCTGCACAGGCCCAAAACCTAGATAACAACCAAATACTATTATTAACCAGAGTTTGAAGATTTTGGGTCTTAACATGAGCGAGTCCCTAGGGAAGGCTTCATACTCAAAAGGCCAAGGAAACGATTCCCAGCTTGGGAACCTGATTCAACTACAATCCCCATAGAGCATGATATCTATTGTTCAATGGCAGCTTGGAGGGAGAGACTGGCATGAGATTATTTTAGACATTTTGGCTGAGAAGTTGCCTTAAGAGAAGGGGTTACTGTGGATCCCCACTATACAATTCAGGTACCCACAGCACTACAGGAAATTTAAACCTTACTACTCACTGTTTGCTCATAGGCAAACATTCTATGTCCTACTGCCTTAAATCCCACTTACTGCCCCATAAGACTCCAGTACCCTGGTCATCTGAACAAACGTAGAAGCAAAAATACCTACTGATCCTGGGTTAAAAACCTAGAACTATAACCACATACTTGTAGATAGAGTATAAAACCAATACTTTTTGTCGAGAGATGCTTTCTTTACTTTTTTTCATTAAAATATTATATATTACATCGTTGTATCCCCCAATGTTCTCCTACCACCATATCACCCATGAACCATATTCTTGATCTCTTGTGCTCATCCTTCCCCTAATTTCACTCTCCCTATCTCCCCCTCATATGCTGGATACTTTAGTTCTATTGTCAGTTCGTTAGTTTTAGCTTTTTCTTTAACCTTTTGTTTGTTTTCCCTATATAAATCAGACCATCCAGTATTTCTCTTTTTCTTTCTGGGTAAATTCTGCTAGCATGATTCTTTCTAGCTCAATCCATGTTGCTGCAAATAACGTAAGTTTGTCTTTTTTGATTGCTGAATTAAATTTCTTTGTAAATATACCATACTTTCATATATATATGTATATGTATATAAATATATAAAATGCATGGCTGGGCCTATAACATAGAGAAATAAGGGAACAAACTCATATCAAAGTAAGGAAATGATACCAGATAGTCAGTTTAATCATTATGAAGCAATGAAAAAATATATATAAGGGTACAACAAACTTGAATATCTACTTGTTGTTTTTTTAGAAAAAGGCATAAAATATATAATGTAATAATTGTAATAATGAATTATTGAATTTGTAACATGTATAATAGATGTAGTGTGCAAAACAATGATAGTTCAAAGAGGAGGAAGGCAGAATAGAACCATACATGAGTAATATTTCTAGTCACTGGAATTAAGTTATTATGAGTCTAAAGAAAATTCTAGTAAATTGAGACATATATAAACCCAGGAGTCTAGTGTATTCAATAAGAAAACTACTCAAAAATATAGTGAACAAAGTAAAAGCATAAAAATAAAAGCATGCTATTATAAAATACTCTATAAAAGAGAGTAAAGAAGAAAAAATGAACAAGATAGGGGACATAAAACAGAAAAGTTAAAAACAAACAGAAAAAGGGCCAGATGCGGTGGCATGTGTCTTTAATCCCAGCCTAAGGAGGGAGGCCGAGACTAGGAATCACTTGAGTCCATGGGTTCGAGACCCACTCAGGGCAACATAGTGAGACCTAGTCTCAAAAAATAGCTGGGTGTTGTGGTGCATGTCTGTAATCCCAGCTACCTGGGAGTCTGAGGCTGGGAATCACTTGAGTCCACGGTACCCCAGGCAACATGAGTCTACGGTTCTCCAGGCAAAATAATGAGACATAGTCTCAAAAAAAAAAAGAAAGAAAAAAAAACAGAAAAGTTAAGATGACTGACATAATCCAAGTATATCAATAAAAATATCAAAAGTGAATTAATCGATGCAATCAAAAGACAGAGCTTGTCAGAATGTATAAAATAATTTCCAGCTACCTGCTACCTACAGAATAGAAAATTTTTGTTCAAAAGTAACTAGGTTGAATATAGCTACAACATGCACAGAGCAAACATAAGAAAACAGGAGTGATGAAACTATTATTGATTAAAATGGATTTTAAACCATATGTTAAAATAAATCAAGAGACATAAGCATTTTATAATAATGTTCAATGGTGAAATTCTAAAACTGTTTTCCTGAAAATCAGGATCATGACAAGGATGGCTACTTTCACACTCTTTTATTCAATATAATAATGGAAGTTCTAGCCATATTAGACAAAAAAGAATAAAAAGACATTCAAATTGGAAAGGAATAAGCAAAATTATATGCATACAACATGATGTCACTATATTAAGAAATCCTAAAGAATTCACAAAAATGTGGATGTGTTGTAGTAACAACACTGGAAGGGGGAGATCCTGTAACTCTGGAACACGAACAACATTGTAAACCAACGTTGCTTCAATTTAAAAGCCTGTGCAGCTAATAAATAAATTCAGCAGAGTTGCAGGATGTAAAATAAACACAGAAAGTCACTGTATAGAATATCTATACAGTTGCAATGAACAATCACAAAGGAAATCTGAAATAAAACAATTTTAATTATAGTAGCATCAAAGAATAAAATACTGTGACATAAATTTATTCAAGGAGTTAGAAGATTAGTATACTAAAATCTCCAACATATTGCTAAAAGAAATTTAAATTTAAAAAGACACAAGTAAAGGGAAAGATATCCATATTCATGCTTTGGAATTATTATATTGTTAAGATGTCAATATGACTCCAAGTGAGCTGCAGATTCAGGGCAACCCACAGCAAATTCCCAATGGCCCATTTTGTGAAGAAACTTCCAGGAATTACTACCTTCTGAACCACCAAACCATGCAGTCTAAAGCTCCTGGTAGACTGATATTGTACAACTACTAAACTTTGATCACCAAATTCTTAAAAAGGTTCCTGGATATGATGGCCAGAAAATGTCAGCAGCATGCCCATGGTGTTTCTGTGGGTGTAAGGATAAAAAATAAAATAAGAACAACAGGCTTCTGATAGGAATAAGGTAGTTGGCATCACAGGCCTGTTCAGATTCTCACAGGGAAGGATAACACATGAGACAGGTTAAGCTTTTTGGCATCCTTGGAGTAAATTACATCTAGGTATCATTACTACTCATGTGATCTTACTATGGGAGGGTAATATTTTGGGGTACAAATCACATATCCGCAATACACTCAAGCAGTTAACAGCAACACACCTGGTGGATTAAACATTGGTCCATGACACAGACAGCTATAGGAGAAATGTGTTAAACATCAGAGGACAAATTTAACTTTTGAAATAATATTTTTCAATTGAGGTAACATTGGTTTATAACATTATGTGAGCTTCTGGTGAAGAGTACTATAATTATACATGTGTAAATTGTACATTTGATCACCACCAAAAGTCTTTTCAAATTTATTTTAATGAGGAGCTTTCAGAAGGAAAAGATTGTGCTAGTGAGAATATACCAATTAGAATGAATAATCTTCCAGAAGAAAGTTTGGAAATAAAGACCAGAAATCAGTCTAGAAAGAGAATGAGGCTTTAGTGAAGAAAAGGATCAGGAAGAGTCAATGAATAGTGCTGATACTACTAGGAGTCAATGCTCAGAAAAGCCTGATCCAATAGGGTCCCTTGACTTTTAAAAGAGATTGAGTCTAAAGTAGCAATGGAACAATGTCAATCTAGGGAGCATTCTGGTACCTGAATGAACCTCCAAACTTATGAAATTCTCTGGTAGTAATTTACATTGATGCATTCCATCTTCACTCACTCCAAGAATGGATCAAAATAAGATATACACTGTAGTACAGTTAGCAGGAATAGGAAAATCATTCTGAATTACACTCTCATACGCACAGTAGCAGATGGGCCCTGCTATTTAACAGCATACAATGGAAACAGTCTCAGTAAAATCACGTGAACTGAGACAGGATGACTAGGTTTGTCTCTGTTACTGACTGAATTACGTACCCCTGAATTCATATGTAAGCCCTTATCTTCAGCACCTCACAATGTAACTGCATTGGAGATAAGGCCTCTAAATAGGTGATAAAGTGAAATGAGACTGTAATGGTGGACCCTAATACAATTAGACTGGTACCTTTAAAGAGGAGGAAATCTGGACACACAGGGGGACACAGGTATGTAGGTACAGAGAGGAAGGACCATCTGAAAACACAGGAAGAAGGTGGTGATCTGCACACCAAGGGAAGTTCTCAGAAACTAAAACTGAGAAAATGAAATTTGTTGTTAAAACCACTCAGTCTATCATACTTTATGGCACTTCTTAGCAATGTGACTTGGAACCTGGAGTAACAAAATTCTGGCCAGTTATCATAACACCTGTTCACAGTAACATCTGGTACATGGGCAAAGGCAAATTATATTGGGTATAAAAAATACCTAATTCTGATTTGTGGAATGAAGCAAAACTTCAGTTATACAGTAGACACCCATTTTACAACAAATCCACTATCCAACCTAATCACTTTATGATGAGTACTTTCTATTAAAATATAAATCACTTTATGATTTAATTTTTACATTGGGTAGGGTTGCCTCCAATTAGGCCATGTGGGTGCAAGCACTTGTGGGTGGTGCATTTGATATATTATGAGCATAGAAGCCAATAAAAAAGTACTTATTGGTGAGGCTCTTTTGTCATATGGGTCCTTGTATTTTTTTCTTAATTTAGAAATGTTTTGTTTTCTAGTTTTTATGTATCCTTTTATACAAGTGGTTTTTATTGAACCACGTAAAAATATTGTGCAACCCTGCCAATTCATGGGTCATAAAGAGCTTATAAAAAGAAAACTTTACTCAGATTGAAAATTGTAAAAAGGCATAGTGGTTTTGTAGAAAGTTGGTATGAGAATTTGTCTTTTATCACCTACTCCATTAGCAAACTTAAGTGATTTTGAGATAACCTTTTCCAATTAGGTTACTTATTTTTAATTTCTTCTTTATAATGTCAATAATAAAAAGTACAATATTACAATAATTAACTAAAAATTCTGGTTATATAAGTCAGTCATATAAACTTAGTTATATCAAAAATTTCAAATTATGCTATCTTTGAATGAATTGTGCAGTATCAATATATTCTTAGGTTCACTTTATAATTTCACTGTTTTGCTTGTAGAATGGATTAGTATTGTCAAGCAGGAGGCTACTATAACCATAAAGAACACTATATCAGACAATACTGGCATTGCTGCTAAGATAAAAATACCTTACATGAATAAATATTGTAATATAGATATTGGTAATTCTATGTATTGGGAAACTGAATTAAAACCTTATATCAACAGAAAATGTTTGTCTTTAAGAACTAGATCTAGTCAACATCAGTTAATAAGCTAAATGATTCTATATAAGTTTATCCTAAAATACAAATAACAGACCAAGGGCAAATCAATACAAAAATATATATAGGATTTATTAATTGCTTTTCATGTCTATCCCTATCCTGCACTAGCTCTGCATATGTATGCTGGGCATACATGTGTTGATACTGCCATATCAGATAAAAGCAATATTAAATGTAGGTGCTCAAAAAAATCTAATCATTTTCCAGTAAGAGAGTCTGGGCTAAAGACCAGAAAAAACGAATTGTACAGGAAAGAATCAACTTAGCAGGTCATTTGTCCATACCTTGTACGTTCCCAGCATAATTTATTTTCAAGAATGACCATTGCTCAGATACTGGAAATTGAGCTCTTGAAATGTTTGAACTGACAAGTGTTTTGAACACTTGCAGCACTTGGGTCAGTATGTCCAGATAAGCTAAGTAAATAATGTGTTTTACAGTGAACACTTTTCCTTAGGTAGTCTGTTTTGGTAACTGAATAGGCAAGCACTGTACACTTATACAAATTCTGAAATCTTAGGTTCAAGTGAACCTTACAGTGGAAGACATCATGTTTCCAATTAATTCAAGGCATCAATCTAAAGTAAATCTATTTTATATCTAAATTTGCTGGTTCAACATCTCTGGACAGGGAAATAATCAGGCAGTAACGAGCTTCAGTTAGAGCTTTTGTTACTTAAGAATAAATAAAATCTACCTTGTATAAAAGTATTTAACTGACAAGTATAGGTGATCATTTCAGTAAGAACATATACACAAAATTTATCATGAAATAATTGTAAAATAGGTAATCTGTCAATTTCAGTTTTCATTATAACAGTCTTCAAAGATAAAGGAGACAATATGAAGTTCCTCTAGCATTACAAGGCTCCAAGGGAAAATGCAGCCCATTGTATAATCATTCCTCTCCCCCATCTTTGCTGACTTCCATCAGCCTTGTTTCTAAGGTACTGCCTTCTGTTCCCTGTGTTTTTAACAGAAGCTCACAACAATTGCCTATGGACATGAAATGAAATATAATTAACCAAGTAATCAGTCAGCAACCACTGTTAAAATGTTTTTAATATCAGTGTAAAATGAGATCAAGGTTTTACAAGCAAGTTTCAGAACACAAATAATGGTTTCTAAAATGAATTTCCCTTCCTTTCAGAAGCCCATATATGAACACATAAATCTTAGGAATTTTTTTAAATTATGGTATTTTTTCCATTTTAATAATCACTGTTGACAAACATGCAAAATAACTAATTCCCAAATCAAAGACTTTCAGTAGAAACATCCAAACTAAAAATGAGGCATTATAATTTACTTGTTGGCCATAATATCCAGCAAGAAACCATCCTTTCCTCCACACTTTAGAAAAACTACCACCAATTATTTTGTAGGGCACCGATGGCATTCACAGTATGTAGTCTTCCCATCTCAGCATCCAGGGATTCCTGCTGCCATCCATGTAAATTTACGTTACAGTTCTAGTTGCTGGAAATGCCCCACCATCTTCACTCCAGGTCCACACCTGGCAAAGTGTGGACCAACAATGGAACAGTGTGGGAAATGTATTTTGAAGAACATAATGACCCAACTGACAAGCCAAGCTTATATCCTGAGTCTGCCAATTGAGTGAAGATATTAATGGAAATGTAAAATTCTATGAGGTGTTCTTTTTTTATCCTTTACAAGTTACAAACATGTACAGTATCACAAAGTAAAGAATAGAGAAAGATGATTACAGCCACATCCAGGGAGCTTTTCATTCCCCAAAACTAAAAGCATACTAAACAAAATGTAAACTATAGTGGACTGAAGAACCAACTCCCATTTGGGATTATTTGCAAGCAACCATCAAACTGAGAAGCTCATAAAATTAGAGAAACAATTTCAATGTACTTAGGGTTCAACAATTTACATGACCTTATTGTTAAAATATTTTCTAAGATCTATGTGTGCTTCATTACCAAATTTGATACCCAACAATCAAGAAATAATCAAATCAAATAAATAAACCTCAAATATTTCCTTTTTACAATACCCACTTCTAAAAATTACAAAGCATAACATAACTTTCTCTGCCATATCAAGCAAATTAATAAGAAAGATAGAAATTTAAAACATAACTATAATATTACAGAAGAAAATTAATTTTCTTTCAATAACTTAGTCTGTTCCAAAGTATTTCTGTCCAAAATGTGTAGGTGCAACAGGATGAACTTCAGTAGTTAAAATTGTGATCTCTGGAAACTCTTGAATTATTGATTTGGCACCTTCAAAACAAGAAAGAGAAAATTGCGATCACTGCAGGACTTTTTGGTAACATTAACTGGAAGTTGGGAAGGTTTATAGTCAGTTACTAGGTTTCGTAGGGACAGAGGACAGAGAGAAATAACCCTTGGACACCTGGTCTAACTTGATTAATCTACTTAACCAATATAATGTCTGATATCTGAGCAGCTATGCAGCAGTTTGCCTATGCCCCTACTTGTTCACTAATAAATCTTACAATAAAAAATTTTTATACACCAAGATTTGGGAACCATACTCAGTTATAGCAACTATTCCCCTGAAAAAATGTTTATTTTTTTGACCTTTCCTTATTTTAAAGATGCTGGAATAGAGAATACAATACTTTCTGGAAACAGGATCATACAACCTTGGATGATGGTTTCTTCCTGAAACACTGTGAAGCAAGGGCAGAGACCAGAATGTCAAAACAAGCTAGTTTTTCTAAGTTACAACTCTAGCTTTGGGAGAAGACAAGAAATGGGACTGACTAGGACCCAAGTCCAACTAAATAATCATAGCAAGGCTGGTGCAGAATAGTTTTCAGTTATAATGTCAAAGAGTAGTATACTATTCTATGGTATACTATTAGAAATGACAAGGTTACTTTTCTATCCCCAAAGGCAGAAAACCCAGTAAGTATTTGGTTGCATCATTCTTTTAAATGCCACTTTTATTATGTATGGATGGGTAATCAATCAAATTAACCTCTGTCAAAATCAGCATCTGAACTACAAGTAATTTTTTTTTTATTAAGAAACAGCAAAATAATAAAACAGGCCACATTTCCTATAAAATGGCCTGAAATCAACCCTGCCAACTATATACCCTATAGCATCTCCACAGCAGAGACTTGAAACCTCTGGAAATGAGAAAACACCCTGACTAGAAGCCATGTATCTACCTTTCTTTTCAATTATGAAATAAATGCAAACACAACAAATTCAGAACATTTGGTAAATACTTTAAAACCTTAAAAATAACAAATCACTTAAAATCTCACCATCTTAAGATAATCATTATTAATATTGCATGTACCTTTTAAAATAAAAAACAGTATTGTGCATCTGTCTAGCCTCTCAAGGTAAGGAAAGATTTATTAAGCTACATGTTAAATTCAAGCCTGATTTTGGTAACCATAATAATCATAATTTATATTAGTTATCTCTAAATTTAATGATAATATTTTATACTATTCTAATGCTGTTATTTTCTTATACTGCTCTTTCACACTTACCAGTCTGAATTTTTTTTATATCATTAAACAGGTTTTATAAACATGATCTATTTACTTAAATAATTCCTTTTTTTTTAGTCATCTATATGCTTTCAATTTTCTTTAATTAAACATAAGTCTATAATGAGCATTCTAAAAGCCAAACTTTCACATACATCTATGACTATTTTCTTAGGATATTTTTACAATTGTCCTAGATTATATGACAAAAACCTAGGTCTTAAATTAAGTATCCCTCCCTTGGGAAATGGAGAACACAGTTTTCTCTTTTAGCAGAAGTCTAACTTAAAAAAATCATCTGCTCCTTGTTTCCTACTACAAAGATTACTTCCATAAGGCCACCCAGTAACTAGAACCTCAAGTCTTGCTATTTGAAAACAGTTCTCTGGCTCAGATTAGGAGACAAGAGATATGGTGACCTTTCAGCCATTCGTAGGCTCCATGCAAATAGCATCACTGGGAAAATAGTTACAACCCCTGCAATGGGATTAGTTAATATGTTTATATTTTAATTTGAATATTAGAAAGGGGTAAGATATCTCTAAGCTTACAGATGTAGGCTAAACTCACCATGAGGAGTGGAGAACAGACTAAGTAGAATGATAACATTGGGTTGAACTCCATGTTCTATAAGAACCTTTACAGCTTCAATTACAGTATTCCCTGTGCCTGAAATCAAATGACAACCAAATGCATTAGCAACATGAACATATCAAATTGTCTTTGACATTTCTTTGAAGTTAGGGCAGTTTAATAATCTAAGACACCACTAAGCAAAGTCTCATTTGTAAGTGAATGTTCTTTATCAGTTACACTATTTTCAATAACAGACATGTCACATATACTTTTCAGCTTTCAACTGCATAAGCCCTAAATTCATTATTTGACATATCAAATTTAACACTTGTCTGCTGTCAGGGGCTGCAAGCTAAGGCCGATCAGGACTCATGCTGTGAATGAAGAAAACTTCATTCCACTCTTAATCTGTCTTCAGATTACTGAAGATGGAATGGCATGATTGACCTCCAGTGGACAGCAGTGTCACTATTCCTCCAATGTTTACCTTAAGAAACATTCCTTGGGAGATAACAACAAATTTATGCGTGAATACCCTGCCCCCAATTATCTCACAGGAACTAATATTTTACCCAATTTTATTGTACCCTAGCCATTTGTCTCCCTTGTGTAATTGGCTGCAAATTGTGTCTTTTACCTTTTAAATAGTCCCTGCCAGAGACAATAAACTCACTGTTTTTAGTGCATACTTCCAACCAGCCCCCAGCCTCTGTGGCTGAGCAATCTCTCTAGTTGTCCTTTCTCATACCCTGCGGCCAATACACCTAGTCTGCTATCCCTAGCCCTGAGAAATCATGCCAGGTATAACCTAACTAAGCTTAGGAAACAAAATAGAATAGGAGAAAAAATATTACCCTCAAAGAGGATATATACTTGGGGAAATCACTGCTATAAAGAGGGGACACACTTCAATACATTTTCTATGTTCTATGTATTTTGCCTCAGCAGATCCTTTGTTTAAATGTGTTCTTTTCAAGAGAGAAGCTATCTGTTTAATGTATATTCCCTATTCACACATACAAACATTCCTAATGAATTTCCTAAGGCAATTCCAAAGCCAAAATGAAAAAAAAGTACAGCATATTTAGAAACAGTTTTTTGTCTTTTATACAAAGGTACCAAGAAGGCTACCACGATGCTGAATTTAAACCCTACCCAAAGGTTACAAATAAAACTCAGGTCACTCACTGAGAATTGGATACATCAGAAGGACTTTTCTCCTGTAAATATCTGGGGGGAACTTGGCATAATATACTTTGGCTCTTTGTGTCTCCTCATCACTCTGAATCAGGATCTTTCCAATTCGTATGGATCGACAGCAGTCTCGTAGACCTTGTTCCATTGCCTCACCTTGAAGAAGGAAATAGAAAAAGGGGGGAAAGGCTAGGGGAAGATAGAATGAACATCCCAGAATAGACCAAACCAGAATTTGTGGTTTCTATTAAAACAAAAAGAATATTTTTGAGATGGAAGCAATTTTTCTTAAGATAGCCATTGTTTCTTCTCATAAGCCCATATTTTATACTCAGTGCAGGTCAATGAAACTAAGTGAAGGATGGTCAGTGAAATCAGGGTAAGCTGGTTCTGTTGTTTGTCTGTCTATTTTAGAGCTGGCATGCTTCCTTGATTTTAGGAAATAATTTGGTTAAAATATTTCCTGAGTTTTTTAAACTCAGGAATATTTTATTCCTATTATTTTAAGGGTTTTTAAGCCTTTAAACCACCTAAACTTGTCATCTTCACCAGAAAAAAATTATAAAAGATTTATGAAGGAAAGAGAGATAAAGACCAAAATATCTCTTATAGGTCAGGGTCATATCAGGAGACAGCACATAGCACAGCAGCAACTCCAATGACAGAAGGCTTTGCTGGCAAATAGTAAAAAAGATAGTACATGTTGCTTCCCCTCCCCAAGAAAAACACAGCCAATACCCTTTGATTTCTGGACACAGAGCTATTTTTGAGTTTAAGTTCTGGTAAATAAGTATAAAAAGTCAATCATTTTCATACCCTCTTCAAGATTTTAAGCTACATTAATGGCAAGTTTTCTTTCATGTTGGTATTCTATCTGTACTGGTATTTACTTAATATTTTCATTTAGATTGATTGTCCTCATGTATTTATTTCAAGAGGAAACTTTACATCACTAGTATAAAAAGTTTCTAATATATATGAAAATCAAGCAGTAGTTGTGAAGGTTAGAATCAACCCCTTCTAGCCAGCACCCCAAGTCACTGACTGCAAAGACTGCACTGCTGTCCTGAGGGCAGGAGGAGCTGGACTGCTAGGAATAAATTGTGTCTTAAAAATTCATCTCCTCTGTCTATCAGTTTTAAAAAGTGGAACAATAAATCCTGGGAGTTCTGTTATTGCTTAAGAGCAGCCTTCTACAAAATGAGAAACTTAAAGCGTCTATTTAACTTGAGGTATTTAATTGTCCACAAATGAAACTTCACAGCAGAGAAAAGAAAATGTTAATATATTTTTAAAATAAATAATCCAGTGACACATATCTGTGAGGTGTGAACCTATTCCCCTAAATCATATACAGTGTTGTAAAGCAATACTACTTCTCTATATAAACCAAATATTAAAAAAAAAATGTTTCCAGAACAAGCATGTCAGACTTACACCACACCTTCGATCTAGCACAATAATTAGCCAATTAAGTTACTTAATGGAAACACTCATCACTGTGTAACAGATCTAAGTTCTAGTGACAGCAGGTGGTTTTGCTCCACAAAATTTAGAAGGGTGATCAGTTGAATTAAAACATTTTATGACATGCATAAGCACAGCAACTGCAAATATCTAGAGTTATTGACAGTTAAATACCTTTGCCTACATGGTCAAATGCATATCAAATATAAAACTAAAGATAGAAAATGAGTTACTCAATCCAGTTCCTGAATGGGTAGGACTCTTCCCTACAAAAGAAATTTAAAACACATTTTCTTAAAGTCTGGTATTTAAGGTTCTACAGGCCTGAATTTGTAACATATTCTGTCATTCAAACTGCCCTATTCTCCACCAGATAGCATCTTCACACCCTACCCTGAATCTCTCTGAAAACTGACTTGCCCATGAGGGCAGGCTACTAAGGAATATGCCCTGCAGTTAAATTGAGTCAAATTTGGCAACAGAAAGGCTCCAACTCCAAAGTACTATGAAGATAATACAACACAGGCAGCAAGGTTTTGACCAAGGCAAGCTGCAGTTATGGCAGAGGAGTTGACCACTCTCCAGGAAAGCAGGTTTTTATTTATTTATGCAAAGAGAGAAAATCACACACATGCAGACCTACCGCTTCTCATTATGCTGACCCCACAGTTTCCCTTCTCAAATTTCACGCCTTCATATTTGTACCCTGTTGGGGAACAAAACCAAAAATTTATCTTCCATCATTGCAGCAACCTGCTTATTTTATAAAGTATCTATGGTTTAAAGTAGGTAGGTACAGGGTAACTCTTGTCCAGATATACTCTAAAACATTTTAGGTTCCCTGTGAAAGTAAAGACAAGAGTCATGATTTTTCAGTTACTTCTTCATAAGAAACCTGTGGGGATAATTGAGAGAGGTGGACTTCATCAAGTGGGAACAGGACTGATAATAGCATGATATTCACACACACGTGCCTCAAATTGAATTCAATTTGAATTCATTGCACTCCAAGAATGATATAAACCTCATCAATTCAAACTGGGACCCCCCCCCCATTGTGAACCACAGCAGAGCTTCCTGATTCTGTCCCTCTTTATGATTCTCCATTTTGCTTTAAAAAGCAGAAGACAGAGGCTGAGGTAGATACCAAACCAACTTCAACCCATGGTCTCACCCTGAATTTTCGTCAATTATGCAGTAAGCTCAGGCCCCAATTTTCATAAAGTCAATCTTTGAGCAGAACAGCTTCCATTATTTACTAAAGAACCAAGTTGGAATTTCAAATCCTGAAATAGGCATCTTTGTCTGCTTTTTCTTAGAAAGTAGAACAAAGCACCTTCTCCAATTCTTACCACCTTTAACTTTTTTTCTTACTTCTCATCCTTTTACCTGGAGCTTCAATGCCAAACCAACCTCACGCATTTGTTAACACCAGCAGCTTCCCCACACTGGTGAAGATAAACTACCAGTAATTCTTAACTCTGGTCCCCATGGGCTGTCATCAAAGGCAACATCTGCATGCTGAAGAATATTAACTTTTAACTTGAATTCACAAGTAAACCATTAACATAAAATCATCCACATAAATATCTAGACAAAATGTTTCCAAGTTTAAGTTGTTTAAAAGAATAGCTCCATGGAGAGTCCTCATTTTGCATACTGATTTACTCAGACTTTTCCTCTCCTCCCAATTCTACTACAGAATTTCTATGAGAACGTGAGAACAACGGTCCTGGATACTTACCTGTTGGAGTGGTCACCGTGCATTCTTTGTATGGCAGCTGATTCAGTCCCTCTTCCACAACAAGTCTGATCTAAACAGTCAAAGGAAGAGTAAAGTTGAAAACTTGCAGGGAGCAGGAAGGGGGTCCCTACCACATGTTAGTTATTTAGTTTGTTTTCATGTGTTAAGTTGAGAGAGCAAAATGTCAAGCTGCTTGCTGCAAGGCAGCCAACTTTGGTTAAGCATATGAATGCCACCCAAAAAAATCAGCTCAAGTATGCTTTCTGATTCTCATTCAATTAATCCAGGCTATATTATGCAGGTGCAAAACTCAGCAAGCAAAGAGTTATGCAGACGCCTTTGAAATATACTTCTGGTTACTTTGCCAATAGTGCCCATTAGGAACTTCTCTAACATGCTCAGTACTTCTGAAACTAAGCTGATTCTTTCTAACAAAGGTTTGCCATAATGCAAATAAAGCTGTAAACTTCTAAGCCTGAAGTTTGATCAAGTATAATGCATTAGGCTTTAGCTAGAGAAAAGGCCTCTAACAATCTTAATTTCATGGTTAGAGAAAGAAACTCTAACAATCTTAAATCTGTGGTACAGAGGTAAGAATCCATCAGAACTACTAGGAACAGCCTCCAAAAACCACAGACAGGGTATTCCTGTAAGTTTCCAGAGCCTACTACAATAAAAGTGCTAATTCTATAATACACATTTTCAATCAATATTATAATATTGATCAAGAATCAAAAATAGCAGGGAGAAACATCAGGCTCCCAATCTCAGTTATCACAATACATCATCCTGCTGCAAATAAAAGGATCAAAGCTAAATAGGCCAGAATTTTGTCAGCCTGAAGCATCAGACAGAGTACAGGAACCTCACAAACACTGAGTGTGTTTGTGTGCACACTCACTATGGAGGTTAATATTTCATGTGAGCAAATTGCAAGGGAAGAGGATCCTTTTCTTTGAAAAGCTTAGGTCTCCTAGTAACACTCCTCTGAAGAATCTTACCTCTCACCCCATCTACAACACTGGAACAGAAATTTGTGTGTCCAAGCCTTACAGAACACAGAGTCCCACAAGAGGAGACTGAAACAAAGAACTCAAATTTGAGTGCCAGGGAAGCCAACTCTGACAAATGTAGGACAGAATTAATGTCAACTATAACGGGATCCTTGTGCTAGAAATCCCTAAGAGTGGAAGCATAAACAATTCCAGTACCTATCACAACAGACCCTCTGTCTGCATCCTCATTCAGTATCAGGGCCTTTGAAGTCAGTTTTCAGAGAACAGAAAAGTCCAAGTAAAGTAACCATCTCTTCAGGTGAGTGATGCAATGGATCTTTATTATCTCATTTGACTAAATATAACCCTTGCCCTTTCAGGTAAGCATTCTCCAATCATTATAAACTTGATTCTTTTTTTCTTTTCTTTCTTTTTTTTTTTTTAAGACTCAGTCTCGCTATTTTTGCCCATGGAACCGCAGGCTCATGTTGCCCGGGGTACCACGGACTCAAGCAATCCCCAGCCTCAGCTTCCCAGGTAGCTGGGATTACAGGCGTGCGCCACCACATCCAGCTATTTTTTGGGACTAGGTCTCACTGTGTTACCCTGAGAAGGACTCGAACCGCGATCCCTGGTTCCGGCCGCTTCATAGGCTGAAGCTTATAGGCATGAACCACCGTGCCCAGCCCTATAAACTTGATTCTTAATTGCTATAGAAAAAGGATACAAGCAAAGCAAAAGAATAAAAGAGGAACAATTTTCTACCAGTGAAAACCAAGACCTCTGCCCACAGCACTGCAGACATAGTTTCCTTCCTTGAACCTGTTCTTTGCCTTGTAACAGGATAAAGATCTCATTATCACTCTAGGAATGCTAACTACATTTATCCTGATGCAATCCAATGTTATTAGTGCCTTTGTATACTTAAATAATTATAAAAAGAAGTGGCCTCTGAATAAAGAATATTTAAAACCCAAAGAACAGGAATTGTCTGTACTCTTTTGGAGTAAAGATTTCCACCAGGGAAAATCTAAATGAAAAATGACCCTGCTTTTTTGACCCCCAACTCCAGGTCCCCTTTAGTCATCTTATCTTCTGACTCTCTGATGATACCTGGGAGATTAATAAGTCATTTCCCTTTCTTCCTCAAATAAATACTAACAACAGTATTTAAACTGTATGTTTCATGTGCTGAAGGACTGTGGCTATATTCTTTACTTCTGTAGCTCCCAGCACAGCACCTGACTCACTCAAGTTCAGTATATGTTTCTTGAGTGGAAAAACACTAATAACCTTAGCATAGCAGAAAATATGTCAACCTCATTGCAAGAACTGAGCACAGGTAGATATAAACACAAGAAGGAAACAAAGTGACAGTGCAATCTGGTCTGAGATACTGAGATATTAGCTAAATAGGATTAGGCTTGGTCAGTCCTTACCAGAAGTCCCTGAGAAATGCATAATCATTCCAATTCAGTATTTTGCATGCAAGGATAGGACAGAAAAGAAGAGGCAAAATAAGTTCACTCAAGTGAACTACAAGAGAGTTATTACTTTTTGTGTACTACGTGAGTACTGTTACATTCTTGGTTCTCTTTAATGTAATCTTCATTGTCTTATGATCAGGTATCTAAGGTTTGATCAGGATTAGGTCACCAAAATTCACTTGAGAGGTATGGGTAGCTCAGAATTAAGCAGGATGAGTTATGGGGCAATGATTTGAGGTAAAAGGGACTGAAGCAAAACTTTAATGCAACAGAAGCAACAACACTTCAGAAGCCTGGAAAGATGATGGTTACTTAGTGAATCTCTGCTCTTTGCCCAACCACATCTCTGCCATAGAATGCTATAGAACAAAAAATAGTTTTTTTGCTTACTATGGATTATATAATTAGCAACAAAGAAATGGAAATGAAAAACCTTTACCTACCAAACGATCTGCAGAAAACATAAAGTCCCCTCTACTGGCTGTCCTAAAATAAAAGTAGTAAAAGTTTTAGCATAGATTAGAACCTTCGGGTAAAACACCACCACCCATATATATAAAACTCATATTACCAAGATATGTAACCCATCTATTTGTCTCTAATCTTTTTCGGACTCAATAGTATAAACAAATACTTGCAACTACTTTCAATAACATGTAACCAAATTTGACCTAATTTCCAAGACTTTATTCTCAAATTATTGATAATTTTCTCCTTTTGCTGTTTTTTCCAACTAAATACTTTACTCCCTAGATCTCTCTGCCATTTCCCTATGTATTTCTTTTCTAGCCAATACTTTCATATCCTTAGGTTCCCAAGTAATAATAAACGAATGGTGCACCTACACATAAGCTGTTAAAGAGCCAAAAAGGGAATGTTAAAAGGCTGACTTTTTTTCTGCATGTAAAAACCTCGTATTGTTTGACCATCTCCCATATTGTTAAGTGATTTGAATAAAAGATTGACTAAAAATTTATGTACTTAAGGACCTCCATGTTAGGAGTCACAATAGCCAGCCAGGATTCATGCTGTGAAGAAAACCCCATTCACTACCTTCCCCTTCCCCTTCCACCCCCCACCCCCCACCCCCCCATGAGTGGTGTCCCCATTATTAACCCATCTTAGAGTTATTCCCTAAGAGATATCAGCAAGTTAATGAATGAATCTCCTGCCCCCATATATTTTACTAGCATTTGTGTTACCCTTCTTTGGAGCAAGAACCTAATTACTCTCAACACCTTACTGCATTTGCACAAAACAGCAACTTGTTTACAAAACAAATACAAGAGGTTGTATCCCATTTAAATCACTTTGAGGATACACCCCAATCTGTTTGATTTGTCTTGGTTAAGTCCTTTAAATTGGGGAGCCCACTTAATTTTGAAGCTGCTGATTGTTACTTTTATATTGATAATAATTCTTTTCTTATTATGGTTTCTCTGCACCTACCGCCATTAACCCGCTAATATCTCTTAGGTCATGTTAAACAAAAAAGGGGAAAATGTTAGGAGTCACAGTAACCAGCCAGGATTCATGATGTGAATGAAAAAAACTTCATTCACTACCTTATGTGACTTCAGAACACTGAAGACAGAATTAGCAAAGTCAGCACCCCCCACCCCTCCAGTGGCACCCCCATTATTAAGCCACCTTAGAGACATTCCCTAAGAGATACCAGCAAGTTAATGAATGAATCCCCTGTGCCCATGTATTCCACAGGAACTAGTGTTTTGCCTAATCTGATTTTTTTCTAAGCTGCTTCTTTCTCCCCTTGTTTAACGCATTGTAAACCATTCTTTTTACACTGTATAAAAACTTTCTAAGACCTAATAAACTTTCTGGATGTTTCATGATTACATTCAATGCTGGCCTCTTTGGCTGAGTTCAATCTCTCTTGTTCATCTTTCCTCACTTTCCCACACCTCCAATTGCCTATCCATAGCACTCCTAAAATATTCCCCAACACAAATGACACACACAAGCATACATTATCTCAGTATACCATTAATCACAACACTTTTCCCCCCCAAGCTGCATTTACCCTCTTTCAGGGGAAAGCAATGGAATATTCCTGACACAAATGGCATTAGGCTTCTTAGGGTAAACACAGTTCTATAATATTAGATATTAATTCTCTAAAATGTAGACCTTAATTGACCAATAGAGAGAATACATGTCTGTATTCTTTATGTATAAATATTCCCTAAACTCAGAAAACTCTATCCACAAGCACTTACATACACAGAAAGCCCACTTAAAACAGACTCTTTTATGTATTGTGGTTTTCAAATAAAATTACACCATTACAATAGCACCTTTCATTTCTAACATTAATCTTCACAACATTCTTATCAAGGATGTAAAAGACAGTGAACAAAAAAAATTACTGAAGCTTTCTGCCATCTGCTAGACCTAGACAAATTTGTCTAGGAAGCCAGGAGACAGTTTTTTAAGAGATGAGAAAGACTCCGTGTTTGTCTCAAAGAAATATCTGGTAATATATCTTGGGAACATAGCTGAAGTCTTTGTTTTTGATTTTTAAAGAGTTAGATGTAAATGTATTACATAAAAAAATGTTATGCTAAGTAATCAGGGTTGCCCAAATCTGTTACTTTACTCTGGATATTTTAACACCTTTCATATTTTCCAAAAAAAATATTAATCTCAACCGATAACTTTTGGTTAATAAGCATCTTCTCTACATTTCAAAAAAGGAATCCACTGTGAGAAACAGGAAATGTCATCTCGATAGCTTTTTTATTTTCAATTAAAGCATTAAAATAATTATGAAAATAAAGATGCTCCATGTCACCCCACTACAAATTAACTTATTATCTGCTGTTTTAGACAGATTGTAGACCCAAGCTGTTTACTTCAAATCAATTTATAAACTGAAGTACAGCTAGAATAATTGCTATAATTAAAAAAAGTGTTCTTCAATATCCATGCTAATACTGTAATACTAGGGTTTCATAAAGTAGGTATTTACTTACTGGATCAATCAAGTTGCACATATTCTCTGAGCCACTATACTTTAGGCTCAATATTAAACTAAAATATGTACTAATAAAAATGTTTTAATGTAAATTTGACCCCAGGTTTTATTAACTACACCTTTTTATTTAAAACTTTAAATCTATTCACTTTTATTCCCAAACCAGTTTTTTTTTTAAATTCTCCTACTGAAAGCAAACTTTTGAAAAACATTTTAATCATCTTCTTCTTGGTAACAGTCTTGAATAAAAGTAGTACAAAATTATCACAAAGCAACAAACATACATGACAGAATATTCTAAAATATATTAAAATGATTAAATATCAAATATTTAAAGAGTGATATCCAGGCACTCAAGATTCAGAGCCTGGATATCTAATTAATACTAAGCTGAACATCTTTCAGGTTGAACAAATCCCAAAGAAGATTAATAGTGCAGACCAAACCAGATCTGAGACTGTACTGTGGAGCACTAAAAATGGGTAAGAAGAACACCTTTATCTATTCTTGTTCATCTCTGGCACACTAGAGATATTTCCTGGCATGTTTTCTTATCTGTAATTGTAGCCCTCTAACCTCCTACTGGAGAGACCTACTGTAGAGACATTTCCCTGAGAGATAAAAGTGTTTACCCCCACAGGTGTTTTTCTGCTAGATAATGAATCTCCCCATCCTTCTACCCCATGTGCTACATATCATGGGATCTTGGTTTTACCTTCCCTACTGCCACATTGTAACTATTTTACCAGGGTATTTAAGGGAGCTTGGAACCTCTAATAAATGGCTCAGCACATGTTCAGTGAGTCCTGGTCTATGACTCCAGTCTGTCTCTGTCTTAGGCCATCTCAATCTCTTTTGTCCATTCTTCTTTTTTCCTTCCAACGCTGTGCTTTTGACATTCCCCTCAATAAATGTGTAATGCATGCATAGTAATAAAATGGAAGATAGTCATTTTAAAGAGATTTTCACATTGAAACAAAAGAATGAAAATGATATCAGAAATAAAATCCTCTTTTTAATGTGTGCGTGGTAAATCTGTCTCTTCCCACTCAAGACTACCTATAAAGCATAGTAAAATTTCCAGAGGCTGCAGCAATTTGTGCATACTTAAAAAACATGTATATCACATAGCAAACCCAAACCAAATGAAACCCTTTGAATCTCAATAACTGTTCTTTCAAAAGATTCATAAGTACTTATCCACAAGCTATAGAACTACAAACTAGAAGAATGTTTTTTATATTAAAAAATTAAGACTTCAAGTACAGATCCTCTCTCCTCTCATTAGGTCTATTACCACCACCACCACCACCACCACCACTAATTACTTTGATTAGATAGATTCTCCAGAGGGTTAAATTGTCTCCTGAGACAAGTACAACTTCAATTTCTACAGTAGAAATTGCCATTTGACCACTTTCTCTCTATTCAGAATGAACATGACAAACCTTTTTTTTAACAACACACACAAATGTATAGATGTATCTAAAGAGTACATATTTAATGATAAAGCTTTTCCAAAAAGGTTCTTAAGTTATAGCAGGTACCTATATCATACACATATTATGCGCTTCTTTGCTATTTTCTTTCATCATTTATTAAAAGCTTCCTTGGTGTTATGTGGTTTTGGTGCATTATGTCATCTAATCCTCACACAGCCACAAGAGGTGGACTCTTATTACTACTCCCACTCCAGTGATGAAAATAGTGAGGTTCACAGTGGTGAAGTATTTCAAGGTTCTTCCCAGCCTGAAGATTTCTAATTCCAAGTCCCTGAGTAAAACCATTATTTATATTTAGCTCTAACAAGGAAGGAAACCAATTTTTAAATATATTTTAATGGAGCTTCTCTCTCTGAATTAGACTGGTACTAAAAACAACACAACCAATGAAATAAAGAAACTGGCAGACAAATAAACAACATTAAAATGTTCCTGAAGAGAGAGAAGCTATTACTATGTCTTGTAAAGAATATGTACTAAGATTAGCCCATACAAGAACACTCCCTTTTTCCAAACGATCAAATCAAAACATCTGGCTCATAACTTAAAAGAATGTAACTTGTTTAAAATTCCAGGTAGCATTTAGTGAGTTGTAATTAAAAAAAAATAAGGATTAGACACAAAAATTGTTTTTCATATTTGAAGGTGGGAGAAGTTAGGGTAGGGCATAGGATTATCAGATGCAGCAAAAAGAAGTACAGGATACCCAGTTAAATTTATATTTCAGAAGTCTATTCCATGCATTATTTAGGATATCCTCACACCAAAAAGGTATTCATTTATGGCTTTATCTGAATTCAAGCTTAACTGGGTGTCCCGTATTTTACTTGGCAACCTAAGTTGAGGAGAAAGAATAAAAATAGACTCAATGAACTCAAATTTGGCTCTAATATGCTTTTGTTTGTTTTGCTTTTTAAGCAACAGGTTAAAGGGCAACATCAGTTTCATTTTTTTTTTTGTAGATTTATATCAAAGGAATGTTTCATTTAAAGCTAATATTTAGTGAAAGTTCTGAAACTAAAAATATAAACTCTACTTTAATACCTACTTTGCTTTTATGTGATCACTAAAACAAAAAATTATTATATGGTCTGTCATGGTTTACAGATAATTTAGACATGATTTTCCCTCCTTTCACCATCATAAAACATCCTCCCCTCAAAGAACTACATGGAATAAACTTAATTTGAAGCAAAAGCTTTTTAAAAAACGAAACCTGCTTTTACTACCTGCCAAGGAACTAGTTTTGAAGGCCACAGTTTTCTAGCACTATTAAAGGAACTACTCCATGACCTACTCCATGACCCCTTTGGATTCCAATCCAATCTACCTACTACCTACTCCATGACCTCTTTGGATTCCACTCCAATCTTCATGCTCTTTGAAGCCAAGGACTACAATATCTCCCATGCTCTGCACCTGACTTCCTGAATTGGAAGCCATTGGGAAAGGGAGGTAGAGTTAAGTGGCCACGCTTGGCTTATAGCTGAACACATGCATGCTTCTGGTCTGACTTGCACCCTGATACTGCTGAAGGAGGAGACATACAGAGGAGAGACATGTAGAGATACTTAGAAGAGACACTTGGAAAAGGGACAGTTGGGTGAGAGACATGTGGGAAGGGTGCTCCTGGTTCTTAGGAGAGAAAATGGCTGCCATTATTGTGATGAGGTGTATTTTGAATTTTGAGTAACTCCTTCTGTCCCAGCTCTTGCACATCTAGTGGTTCCCTACCAAAATGTAACTGAGACTTAAGGCAAGCTTTCAGGCAGAGTCTGCTTAGCTGGACATTTGCCCATAAGAGGATGGGTGATTTTTTGGAGTTTTATTGGGAAACTATTATTTTAAGTCCTTTCTTTTCTCTCTTTGCACGTCAATTCTTCAAAAAAATCTACCAACTAAACAACTACTTTCTTTGCCTTTGTGTACACAGATGGTTGAATCCCTTTTAGAGCATGTACCCTTTAATAGTTTGAAGTGCTGGATAACCCTTGGTCATATGTTAATAGTACCTTCTTTGAAAGTTCATACAACAGAGAATCAATTATTTGTACTCCAAAGCAGAGTTTAATATAAACATTAAATATCTGGCAGAAAAAGGAGAAAAAATTCCCTTAGAACCCAGACCTCACTCAGTTTACTTATTTAATTGTGATTTCAACATTCCATGCCTATGTGTCAGTTCCTATGCCAGGTCAGCAATTCTTTAGATATTCTCAGTAAATATTATATAGTCCTGCGTGTATGTTACATGTGGCTTTAAGAGGCAACTTTCTCCTTCCTGGCTTAAAGGTCAGTTAGAAAATTCACATGGAAAACAAAACATATCCATGTTTTTAAACAAATCATAGGCCAAAGTTTTTTCTATGTCAGGCCTTTTTAAAATTTTTACAATTTGTGTTTCATAGGGTAATGGTTAGCACTCTGGACTCTAATTTTGTGCAATTTGAAGGGAAAATTTCCAAGATCCCTCCAGTCTCAGGGTGATGCTAGGTCAGACTCTCTTGACTGATTATGTTTAGTATGTGGAATTTCTGTATCAACCTATTCTCCAAATCGGAAGCCTCAAAAATCACCAAACAAGGGAAAACAGCCATTATCCCATGGGCCTGACCTAGAAACAGCACAATCACCTGTGGTGTTTGTGAAGCTACAGGTGCTTAGGTTCCATTCAAGATGATTCAAGCAACTTCTAAGAATGAAGGCCCAAAACTTGTATTCAAACAAATAGACAAACAAAAAGACTCCTTTGGGCAATTCAAATGCTCAGCTTTGTAAAGAACATTAAATTACCCAGTCAGATGACTCAAATCCCAATAGGTTGCATTCACATTAAGGATGCATGAGATGTTCATACATCCTGAGATTATCTCTCCTCCAGGTGACTAAAAGTTACAAGCTGAACGCACACTTTCTTTAAGGCTATTTGACATGCCTAAACTAAAGACTTTCATCCAACCCACCTGCTAAAGCCATGGCAAAGCCGGAAACATTGAGGAGCTCCTGAAACAGGATTAACTTTCCAGGAAACAAAAGAAAACAAAACCTCAGGAGGGGGAATGATCTTTTAATTACACTGCCTTAAATATAGGGCCATTGTACTATGTTCAAGGGAAAAGTACATTACTCTCAGTTTGCTGGGTTTAGTATTTAAAGCTATCAAGGAAGAAAGAATATGTGGTTAAATCCATTGTAAGAACACAGGAAATGAGTCATTTCTCAAGTTCACTTGTGACCCATGTGTGACTGAGTCAATTACCTGATTACACAATATTTTAATTATTGTACTCAGAAAACTGTTTACATGAAATCCAAAAATACAATAACGAAAATATTATTATGAAAATCCTACACATTTTTTAAAATGACATTTTCAATCAGTCCAAACAATGTTCTCAATCTTGCTTGCTTTATATACTTATGACAATATGCAGTCCTGTTGGCTCAGGCCCTGTTTCCCATGCCAAAGTCAATTCAGAAAGCAAACCCTTACAAGATACACACTGAGGACCAGGAACAATAAAGGTATAAAGTGCACTCCAATGGCCTGTATTATCAGGCAGTTCCATAGTGTACACACACATCACATCAAAATAGAGAAGAGCATAATCCCCAAGGATGACAGGGTATAACTGATGGCCCATTCCATAACTAAACCTACATAAGTGTAACTCCTCTTACCATAGATACCCTTACCATCAGTACCCTAAAGGGAATGAAACAGGTCTTGTTTGTGTGAGGGGATGCCAATTATTGAAGGTAAAATAACAGAGGCCTCTGTTAATAGATAACAAGAGCAAAACTGAAACACAACCTCTGGCCTAAATAACTAAGTATCAATGAGTTATCAAAAATTGTGTGGGATTTTCTATACTGTATCATAGCCGGATAAAAGTTATCTCGGCTAATAATACTTTGTTGCTTTTTAAAATAATGATATGAATTATATTTACACTTCAATTCCTGTTACTAAAAGTTCAAGAAGCAAGAACATTCATGGATATTATCAGAACCATGAGCAAATCCAAATATAATGCCTATAATGTGCAAAGCTCTTCACAGTTTTTAACAGTTGCTGTTTTAACCTCTCGGGAGCTCTTTGAGATATCAGTATTCTCATTTTCAAATGATAAAGTTAAAGCACAGAGATGCTAACTATCTTGCCTAAGATTTCTCTGGATTCCGCTGTTTTGTTCCAAGTTGAGAAAGAAAAAACAGAATTTCACACACACCCAGGTTTATTATACAACCCAGGCTTGTCTGATTTCACACAGTTAAATAAGGTATTGCCACATTTTTGGTGACTAGTCCCTTTCATTTAGCATAATATTTTCAAGGTTCAACCATTTTGTATCACTACACCATTCCTCTTTGGCTGAGTGATATTCCATCGCAGAGATATACCACACTGTATTTATCCATTTGCCAGGTGACGGACATTGGGTGATTTCCACTTTGGCTACTAATCAAAATTATATGTTAAGATTGTGCAGTAATGTATAGGTGCATCTGGAAAAGAGAAAAACTGGAAGCAGGGAAACAAATTAGGTCACCATGACAATATTATTAAAACAGTTACTAGAGTCTGATTCAGAGAATAGCAACCTGACTCAGCAGTCAATTTAAAAAAAATCAAGCTACCCACTGAGAATTGGGTGTTTGTATGTGGAACAGCAACTAATTTAAAGTGTGGGGGACAAAGAAAATGAGTTGTGTGGTCTGGTGGGCATGAACCAGGAAAAGAATCTTGCTTCAGAAGCTACTGTACTACAATCCACAAGGCCAGAAGGCTGCTTAATGCTTCAGGAAATATTTCTGTTCCTTCAGAGGATATTGATAAAATCAGTTCCTGACAAACATCAGAGGGTTTTTTTTAATTGATAAAAGGGCAACTACTTCAGAAATATAAAAAATCTGTGGTTAACCACCCCTACACTACCTGAAGGCCCCTGAACCTGAGAATGAAGAAACTCTCCCTACTCCTGCATGTTCCCACATCCTTTCTATTTCCTATGTAATCTTCCCTCACTTACCACTCAGGGAGGCAGCCATTTATGAGCTCTGACTCTGCTGTGACAACATGCCACCACTTGCTAGTAAAATGCTTCATTTGTGAAAATAACAGCGTGGTTCATTTTGATTTTCTGAGCTCAAGCCCAAACCACGGTAACAGTTGTAGTTCATCATGGCATGCATTTCCTTTGAAAAACCCCATGTAAATACATGGTTAGAGATGTCCTTAAAATAGGATTGCAAAATGAAGCTTTAGCTACATTGGCTTGTGGGATTACTAGGAGATCCAAAAGCTCTTTTAGGTTCCATTGGCTTCATTACCTGTACATGAAACATCTGATGTTTCATTAGGTCTATACAACCAAGGTCTAAATAACCTTGGTAAGAGCTGAATTAGAAGGTTTCACATGACCAAGTCAGAGGCTAGAAGCCCATAGACAAAATTACTTATTTGTAGCAGCAACCCTAATGGGTCAGAAGGCTGGTTGGGCCCAAAAGCATTTCCTTGAAATTACTTTATTTCTTTTTGTGAGCTTGAGCATAATCTTGAGTACTAACCCGGTCTGAATTACAGGTTATCACGTGGCCAGACATCTGGCAGATAACAGGCGCTTTTACCTTTCAGGGAAGGCTGCGTGTTCTGCTTCATCCGGAAAAGACAGAGGAAGCCGGAGACTATCTGAAAGGTTTCCGCCCTGCACAAAGCACTGTTAAAAGCGGACTACGGAAGAAAGTTGGAGCCCCATGTCATGCGACGCTCTCGTTTAAAAATAAGAAATTCTCAATCCAGTCTATCTCCATTCACCAAGTTTCCGAACCAAGAACTCCAACCCCTTAACCCTTTTAGGTACAGTCCCCGCCCTACTCCAGAAAGACCCTCCGCCTCCCTTTCCCCTTCCTTTCCCGGCTCACTTGTCGCGGATGATGGTTTGCAACTCCCGGATCTGATCATTCATAGGAAGCAACTTAAGCTGCGCCCCGATCTGCAGGGAGACGTCGCTGTCCCCTTGGAGGGAGTCGCCAGCTGGTGCGTCATCGTCGCTACTGTCGCCGTTGTTATCTGAGTTGAGGGTGGCACCGCCGCAGGCCTGAGGGTCCCGATCGGCCTGCACCAGAGAATGGGCGTGCCCTGTGAGGAAAGTCAGTTTAGCCGTGGAGGCGCTGTTTGCCCCAGCATGGTCAGGGATCAGCTCTCCGGGTCGTGGCAGCTCTGGGCTGGGGGTAGAGATTGAGTTTACTTGCTGGTTGTGACAGGGCATGGAGTCCGAACACCGTAACTCCGTGGCCATACACCGGGCCTGGGCTGTCCCCGCACTACAGACCCCTAAAAATAAAGCAGAGGGGGGGCCTTTTCTCACGTGCTCTCCCAGCCGGCCCCACCTGCTCCAGATCTCTAACCCCAGCTGCCCTCTCACCCCTAGGCCTCCGCGGGTTCCCTTTTGCAAGCCACGTTCAGGGCCCGCCCATACCAGACGCCCTGCCTGCCTGGACACGCCATTGGCTTCTGCCACTGCCACTCAGCAGCGTCCTGCTCGTTAACCCTTTGAGCCGTGCCTGATACGTGTGTTACCACACCTAGCAAGACTAGAGGTGTGGTGTAACGTGTCTTCCGGTAGCACCTAAGCATTCTGCAGGTAGAACTTTGGGTAAGTGGTAGAGTCTTGGGCCGGGGAGGGATTCGGAATGGCACACAGACTCTGTGCTGATTTCAGACTTTGTATTTTGGCGGAGAGATTTCAGTAACAGTGTCTTCATTGAGCTTATCTGCATTACCGAGAGAGGAAGTTAAAGAAATGCCTAGCAGCTGCCAGAAGCCAGCTCTACTAAACAGTTCTGCAAACGGAAGCTTCCCAAGCGTATTTGACCGCTGGAGCTTTCCTTATTGGTTGGGCTGAGCACTACACAGTTACCATGGGGATTGTAACAGAGTTTAGGATCCTCAGCCTCTGGGTTTCTTTTAAATACTTGGAAAGAGACTTTGTGTTTGTTTTTAGTGGTACAGACACTAAAAACTTGAGGTAGGAGTGTCTTTAAGGAAGTACTTTTCAACATCCGTGTGTGTCACCACAATTGTACGGTTTGTTAAAAAGCAGTTTCTTATGGCCTACCTTTGGGATTCAAATTCAGTAGCCATGAGATGGGATCCAGGACTCTTATTTTTAACAAATAATCCTGATTTTTTAAAAGTTATTTTTTGAGAATAGTGGCTTACAGGCTCCTTTTTGTTTGTTTTTTTGGTAAAGCTACAACCTGAAAATCAGAAACCTGCTTATTTTGCCTTAAACTTAATTAGAAACATTTAAAAAGTCCTTCCCCACCCCCACCCCGACTTGGACTTTCCCCATTTATAAGTAAGAATCATTAACTACTTGACCACCAAATGTCTTTTCAATTGTAATGTTCTGTAATTATATTTCACTTCCCAAAAACCCAATTCCTAAAAATTAAAATTCTTTGTTCCACACAGGTACAAAACCAACACATACAGAGATTCAAAGAAATATTAGGAATAGATAACAGAAATATCTAGACTTTTAGTGAGATTTTGAAATCGGGTCGAAAGAGGAGCAAAAACCTCCAACTTATAAATCACAGGTCTGCATCACCAGAGCGTAGTAGTTGCCACTCAAAATACAATTTAACAAGGGATTTTATTAACTAGGAAAGTTAACCAAGAAAACTTAAAGGTTTTCTTTCTTTAAAGCCACAAATGACCAGTTATCTTACTCCAGTCATCCTTTACTCCTTAAGTCCTAAACACAGTCCAAGATGGTGCCCCTTTGCCCTTCCACAATTGCTGATGCACAAATCAGCTTTCCAAATCCCTGGCAATCGCCAGGTATCAGCTTTCCAGGCCACCACACTCTCCACACTGGCCACTCTTCTGCTGGCCACCATGGCTCCTCGCAACCACCAGGTCACTTCCAGGGGGCTTCTGCCCAGCCTGGTTATGCTCTTTACTGGCCCACCGTTCTCTCCTCTCCCCCAAAGCCCCCCCCCTCTCTCCTCCCCCTTTCTGTCCCCCCCCCCACCTGGGAGCTAACTGCCACCCCTCAAGGGGTGAGGGCACCTAGTTAACTGTCACAACCCAAGGCGGGAGGGGCACCCAGTTTCAATTTGATCTGGCTTGTTTTCTATTTTTCTGTTTTTGTTTGTTGTTTTGGCATTGGTAGTAATGGCATTTTTCACTTTTTTTTTAGCTTCCATTTTCTCTCTTTGTGTTTGGCCTGCTAGGTCAGGACACCATTAGCTGTAATTACAGAGAATTTAAATTTAACTAGATGATAAGAATTGCAGCCTAAAACTGTATTCTCATTCACTTTTGAAAGACTATGTATCACTCAGCAAAGAATACAATTTAGAGGATCTCTGAGTTTAAAAGCTGTATCTACTAACTTTTAGCTGGTAGGAACTTTGCCAAATACTCTAAAATAAATACTATAGTTTCATTGTCGGTAATGTCATAGTGGATTTCAAATGGTATTAGGAGATATCCCAGAGAGTACCTTTGTTTGAAATGTCACAGAACATGATTTAGATTAGTGTAGCTGCCAGTATGTTTTCTTTTCACCTTAATAAAAAACACTCATGATACACTTAACTATATTAACCAATAACTATCAACCACTCTATTTTGTAGTCATTTCAATTATTTAAAATGCTGTTAAAGCAAAATTCACTAATGATTAATTATGAAGCATCTTAAACTTGTAATTTTGAAAGAAAAGCTAAAAGTGTATTTTTGAAAAATCATCAACTATATCCAGTTTTTTAAAACTTATTTACTGCACTATATGTGATTCCAAGGTATAGTATTATACCACTTCATATACAAGTATCTATACCACACCTACCACTAAGGCTCCTGTAGTCTTCCACCATAGTCCCATTTGGCCCTCCAGACCCTGTTCTTAATTTTGTCCTTTCTCTCTGGTAGCTTCAGTTCTATAGTTAGTCTTCTAAGGTTTGTTACTGATTTGCTTTTGTCTGACCTCTTGTTTTATTTTTCAATATCCGCTATAAGTGGCACCATCCAGAATTTGCCTTTCTCCTTCTAACTTATTTTGCTTAGCATTATTACCTCCATATCCATCTATATTGTTGCAACTGGCAGGAGTTCAAAATTGCATTTTAAAAATTGGACATTGCATTATAACATATAATTTTGAAGTATACATTATTAGAATTCAACATGAAAAACCTTAAATTTGATGGTTTATAATTTATAAAGAACTTCCATTCATTCTCTCATTTCATATCAAAACAAAACAGTTTGAGGATTACTATTCCCTCTTTACAGATAATAACTGTGTAATTCTTTTTGTTAAAGTGGCTTACTGAAGATCACATATCCACAAAGGACTAGAGCAACTCCAGTCTTCTGACTTTAAATATCATCTTCTTTAAGCATACATACAGATTCATGAAGTCATTTAATTAGCAAATACTGACTGATCCCTTACTATTTGCCAGGCATGTTGCTAGGTGCTTGACCATGTGCAAATAAAATAAATGAAGTTCATGAAATTCTCCATGATTGTAGTGATCATGGATACATGAATAGTATGAATCTATGAAAACCAAGGGTAATATTAGCATGAATTTAGTCCTCTTGTTTCCTACTTTTTGATGGAGGTACAAAGCTAAAACAAAACAAAAAAAACTGGAAGATCCTCCTATAATAAAGAGGATTATAGCCTTCACTTGAAAGTCTGAGCTCTTAATTTCAGATGATTCCTAAAAATTATGGAAACAAAATCAACTGCATTTACTGAGAAATTCTTTACATGCATTTACACAGTGCCTTTACAAAACACTTTTATATAGGTTATCTCATTCAACATTGGGGGATCAACATTTGTTAAGAGGATCGATTTCATGTTAAATATTCTTTGCACACAGGATTTTGAAAAAGATCTGAGGTGTTATGATTTCTGTTAGTCTCTTACTTCTTCCTACCTAATGCTCTTAAGTAATAAACAAAAAACATATTTCCAAAAAACCAAGGTGAGAGTACAGTTCTGCTAAAAACTGGTACAGAGTTAACAGTGCAAAGAATGAGACAAGGAATAGTGAAATGAGCCATTTGAACATAGTGTGAGAGGATCAAAACTAAAGAAAGGAAAATGTCACAGCACCAGGTATACAGTCCCAAGGGGCAGCATGCATCCTTTAATAGCACATGTAAGGGTACAAAGCATCAATGTCATCGTTTTCATTTGAACCTACTGTAAGGTTATTCCAACCTCAGAGTTCCTCATGAAACTAGCTGAGTTCTCTGTTGCAACGTCTTGGTGCACATTCCCTAGTAAACTTCCTACAGAAAATCTCTATTTCAGAGTCTGTTTCAAAAGACATTCAATCTATGACAGAAAGAAATATAATTGATAATAAACCCCCCTATCAAAATGCCTGTGTGAATCTGGTGACTCAGACTGTCAAAAAAAATGAAAAGGGAAAGAAAAAAATCAAAAGGAAAGCATCAATGCTGCAGTGCTACTGTTGACTAAGCTCCTACTTTACAAATTGCAGTATCAGACCTAGCTATCAATGAATTGTATTGGCAATATTATTGTGTTATATAATTTAATGTGTCCCAACTTTTATTTGTTAAAAGGACTGAGCTAATTTGCACCTATTGCACAAATCCCAATACATTCCTTACTAAGATGAAATACCCCTACCATCTACTATATTGCACTTGACTTCTCTTACAATATATCTGGTGATCCTAGAGGTTCTCTGCAACCAGAGCACACTACTAGAAAGAACCTAGCTCCTAATATTGAAAGAGCTTCAGAGTAGGAAACAAGAAGCAAGAATTTCATTTTTTCTCATATCTTCTATTTATAGGAACTTGAGCAAGTTTTTTCTCCCTCTCTGGGTCTCAGGTTGTTCACCCATTAAATATGAAAATAGGACTTCAGGGTCCCTTGTAAATATCCAATTTTGTTCTATTAATAAGATATTTACACAGTGGCATGTCTGTAGAAGATCCCTGAATGGGATACTGGGTTTTGATCAAAGTCATGACTGTGACTGAACTATAAATCTGACTCCAGGTACATTATTTTCTAAACATCACTCTGAGAATTTTCCTCCTTTCCTCCTCAATCTCATGCTTGCAATGTCATGTGACAGCACAACTGGCAGAAGATGGAAGGATTGGAAATCCACCAGTTTGTCTAAATCTGGTAAGAGAACCCTGTTCCCATGGCTACTAGGAAGCACTCTCATGGCTCATGTCGAATAACTTAAAAGTTAAATGCCTTATTACTTAATACAATTATGAGGGAGGAAAAATTGTATACATGCCTCCCTTAGTCACCTTAGGTTGCTATAATAAGATACCTTAGATGGGGTGGCTTAAAAATAGAAATTTTTAAAAATAATAAAATAAAAAAAATTTATTTATCACAGTCAGGAAGATGGAGGTGCAAGATTAGGGTGTTAGCAACGTTGAGATCTGGTAAGAGACCTCTTTCTGGTTTGCAGATACCTGCCTTCTTGCTGTGTCCTCACATGTGAAGGAAAGAATGATTACCTTTCTCATGTCTCATTGTATGATAACACTTATCTCATTTATGTGGGCTCCATCCTCATGACCTAGTTACTTCTCAAATATCCAACCTCCAAATACTACCATATTGAGGATTAGAACTTTAACATAAATTTTGGGGAGATACATTCAGTCTGTAAAAATACCCAAAACTGATTTGTGACCAATTTGAGGGATGAATGAAAAGGTCTTAAGTTTTTACTTTTTCCTACCCCAGAAACTGTCCTATTTGCCCTCCCTCCACTGCAATCTGTTTGAAGAGGATGGAGAAATGGTTATGGAGAAGGTCTCTTGCTTTGCCCCCAGGACAATAATCTAAAAATAGACATAGTTGCATTATATCCAGAGGACCCTGTGACTTGGGGTGAAACTAGAGCACCTCTTGGACATCAGAGAACAATGCTAACTGTGCCAGAAGTGAAACTGAGGGAGTTAAACACCATACAGCAAAAGATAGGTAGAGAGTCACCTAGAGACTGTTGCATAGTTGGAAGCTGGCAGTGCAAATGCTCTCATGTTTAGCTGGTGGCTCTGGGGAAGAGAGAACTGATTAGTGTGGATGCAAAGAGAAGTAATGCATGGGGACAACATGGAGATGAGCAAGGTGGACCAGATCTCCAGTGAGGAAGACAGGGCGTAAAACTGTGGTCACTCTCCCTCAATTTTTACGTCATTGTCTACCTCAAGGTTCTCTCACCACCTTGTCACCTGTGAACCATCTCAATGACATTTTTTAAAGAAATAGAACAAAAATTACTGAAATTCATATGGAATAATAAAAGACTTTGAAAAGCCAAAGTTCTGATGAAAAGAAAACAGAGGTATTACACTCCAACTTCAAATTATATTACAAAATCATAGTAATTAAAATAGCATAGTTCTGGAACAAAAACAGACACACAGACCAATGGAACAGAATTGAATGCCCAGAAATAAAGCCACACATGAATCATCAACTAATCTATGACAAAGGAGCAAAAATCATACATTGGAACAATAAATGGTGCTGGGAAAACTGAGCTACTACACTCAAAAGAATTCATCTAGACTACTCCCTCACAGCATACCAGAAAAAAATAACTCAAAATAAATAAAAGACCTGGACGTTAAGACCTGAAATCATAACGTACATAGAAGAAAGCATAGATAAAACCCTCGACGACGTATAACACAAAAATATCTTTCAGGACACATCTATGCATGCAAAGAAAATGAAGGAAAACAAACAGCTGGGGCTATATAAAACTAAAAAGCTTCTATACAACAAAAGAGACAATAACCAAAACAGAAAGACACCAAACTGCATGGAAAAAAATTTGCACTCCACTCAACTGACATGGGTCTAGATCCACACAGAACTCACATAATTTAGCAAAAACAAAACAAAAATCCCTGTCAAAATATGGGGAGGATAGCTTAAAAGATACTTCTCCAAAGAAGAAATACAAAAGGCCAACAGTCATATGTAAATATACTCAACATCACTTATAATCAAGTAAATGCGAATCAAAATCACAGTGTGATACCATCTTAAATCAGTAAGACTGGCTCATATATATATATATATATATATGCATATGTACATGTATATATAAACAATATAAGGTATATATATATATAAACCTTAAACCAGTAAGAATGGGTCATATATATATATACATATATATATACATACATACATACATATATATATATATACAGGAAACAAGTGCTTGCTGGCATGATGCAGAGAAAACACTCTTACACTGCTGGTGGGAATGCAAACTGGTCCAGCCATTATGGAAAATGTGTGGAGAACCCTGAAACTACTGAAAATGAAGCTACTACTAAATCCGGCAATTCCACTACTGGGAACCTACCCAAAGGACACCAAAGCACTAATTCAAATGGACACCTGTACTCGAATGTTTATTGCATTATCTACAATATTTGGAAACAACCCAAGTGTCCCAAAACAGACAAATGGATCAGAAAGTTGTGGTATATTTCCACAATGGAATATTATTCAGAAATCAAAAAAGACAAATCTGATGCATTTTTCCTTAACATGGATGGAGCTAGAAGTACTTGTATTAGTAGAAATAAGCCAGAAAGAAAATGACAAAAACCAGATGGTCTCGCTTATAGATGGGATATAGGGAAAAGAAACAAAGGTCAAGAAAAGTAAAAACTAACAAGCTGACAACAGAACTAAAGCATACAGTTAGGGTTGGGGAGGGAAAGGAGAATCAGGGAAGGGACCAGCACAAAATATCAAGATGATAGTTTATGGGAGATGTATTGGTGGGAGGACTTTGGGGATTACAGCAAAGTGAAAAAAAAAAAAATAAAGTAGCGCTTAGAGGGAAATTTATAGTGGGAAATGCCTATATTAAGAAAGAATGATTGAAAGAACTCCAGTCAATAACCTAACATGCTACCTGATTGGAATGAGTTGAAGAACTATAAGAGAAATTAAAGACAATATTTATAGCTGTGTTATTTTACTATAAAAAGTGAGTAAAAAGAGTGTTTTTTAAAATAGGAGAAAATAGCATTACCTATATAGCATGCAGTTACATACAGTATACATAATATATTATTTATATGCATATATATGATTAAGGATTAGTGTGTGCAGTATTAGAAAGTTGTTTTTTGTTTTGTTTTGTTTTATGAGACCAGGTCTCGCTATTTTTTGCCCATGGAATCGCAGGCTCACGTTGCCTGGGGTACCACGGACTCAAGCAATCCCCAGCCTCAGCTTCCCAGGTAGCTGGGATTACAGGCGCATGCCACCACGCCCAGCTATTTTTTGGGACTAGGTCTCACTGTTTTTGCCCCAAGCAAGACTCGAATCGCGATTCCTAGCCCCAACCGCTTCATAGGCTGAAGCTTACAGGCACAAGCCACTGTGCCTGACTTAGAAAGTTTTTTTTACATACTTGAAATCACTTTTTCCCCTCTATGGACTCAAATTTCTTCATCTCCTCCTCTGTAACTAATATCTTACTTAGAAAGGGGTTGCCAAATTAATTCATTGTCAAATGAAATTAATCGAAACATAGTGAAATAGTTTAATTAGATCACATTAGAGTTAAAATATTGCAAAATGCACAGAGGTGAATAGATAAATGATCAGGGTAGATGGGGGAGAGTCCAGAAACAGACCCACATAATTGCAGACATTTAGTTTTCTACACATTGCCCAAAGAAATTCAATGCCAAGAGAATTTTTTCAACTGATGATGGTGGAACAACTGAATTCTGTATGTAAGAAATGAGCCTCAGTCTCTATTTCAATTTGAGATGATTCACAAACCTAAATGTAAAAGCTAAGACTAAAAATCTTCCAGAGAAAAACATAGAAAAATATCTTTGCAACATAGGGGCAGGCAAAAATAACACCAAAGATAAATAGAAAACTACTAAATTAGGCTATCACAATTAAAAACTTCTTTTCATACAAACAACATTAATAGTAAAAAGTCCAATCACAGACTGAAGGAAATAACTGATACATTTCAGATGGCTTTGTTTTGGGAATATATATATATATGTATATATATATATATATATATATATAGCAAAAAGTAATATAACATATATTACAAAAAGTATATAACAAAAAGTAATATATATATTACTTTTATACATCCAACAGAGTATAAGTAAAACCATGGATATTAGATATGAAACAAACAAAAAGATTTTGAAATATGAGAAAAAGAAAGAATAATTAAGACATCAAAACCTAAGGAATAACATGGTGGTGAGTATACTGGGTTTTTTATTACCTCATGCATTCTAGACTAGGTGCTAGAAAGGCCAGCAATCTAAAAACATCAAGAGACATGGGTCAAAATATAAAATCCCTATTAAAAGCTATTCTCTTTTGCCAAAGAACTGGGAAGAGAAAAATCAGCAAAACAGAAACCTTTCAGAAATATTTTCTACTCCAGTCAAACACCGTTGAAAAAAACTGGGTTCCCCTTCCATCAGCAAAGTATGACGATGGAGCATACACTTCTATTCTCACTTGATTATAATTAGTCATCCCTCTGCTATAAATTGTTTTGTTTTGTTTTTTGAGACTAGGTCTCGCTATTTTTGCCCATGGAACCACAGGCTCTCGTTGCCCGGGGTACCACAGACTCAAGCAATCCCCAGCCTCAGCTTCCCAGGTAGCTGGGATTACAGGCGCACGCCACCATACCCAGCTATTTTTTTTTTTTTTTGGAAGTAGGTCTCGCTATGGGCTCCAGGCGGGACTTGAGCCGCGATCCCCAGCCTCGGCCGCTTCATAGGCTGAAGCTTACAGGCACGAGCCACCATGCCCGGCCTTCCACCATAAATTGTGAAGGTCAAATGGTAAGCCGAACTTTAACATTGTCTGAAATATTACTCAATGTATGTAGAAGAGTTTAATATAATTATCAACAGGGAAATGTAAAATAAATTAAAAGTAAACAAGGTCAGTTCTTTGCTCATAAAAACATTGACACAAGTAGTCTGTGATAGATTATATATGCATAAGTAATTCCTCAGACAACTGTAAAGTAAATTCTAAGCAATCTGTGGGTCAAAGAGGATATTAAAAGAGAAATTTAAAAATACATAGATGGGAAAAAAACCCAAAATCTCATAAATTGATAAATAAATGCAAGTTGCTAAATCCGTAAGTAGAATATTTTTCAGTCATGAAAAGGAAAGTAGTATATGGCACAAAGTGGATGAAACTTGAAAATATTCTAAGTAAAAGAGCCAAATAGAAAAGGTAATATATGATTCCATTTATGTGAAAAGCACAGAACTGGAAATTTCATGTAGACAGAAAGTAGATAATAGTTGTCTCTGCCTGAGAGATTTGCAAGGATGTGAACAGTGACAGCTAATGTATTTGGAGTTTCTTTTTGGAATGATGAAAGTATTCTGGAATTAGAGAGTAATATTGATTAGAAACTTTAAAGTTATACCAAAGCACTGAATTATTCACCTCAAAAGAGTAAATTTTATTACATGTGTATTATGTCTCTAAAAAGTTGTTTTAAAAACACAAAGAACTGAATGAAAATGATAACATCAAATCAGCTAAAGCAGTGGTGGGCCAGCAATGTATAGCTGTATAGCAATGTATAGTATACATTAGAGAAGCAGAATAGCCTCAAATCAATAATCTAATTTTCTAACTAACAGATAACAAAAAAAGCAAAATAAGCTAAAAACAAGCAGAGGGTTCAAATAGTAAAGATCAAAAATCAATAAATGGAATACAGAAAAGCAATAGGGAAAAACAATGTAAGGGATGGGGGGGGGAACTCCTAGCATTATATAAAAAAACCATGCTGCAGATATTCAAGAGAAAACTTAAAATGTGGGATTGGAATTCCCTTTAATCAGCCTAGCTACCATGGTAGCATTCTCAGACTGCTCTGTTTCTCTAAGACAACATTTTATTTCTGAACTATTTGCAACATACTCTGATTTGCTCCTGAGTTGCCTGGTCACTGATAACATGATTCATGTTTCCATTACCAGCTTCAAAATCTGGTGTTTCAGGAATAAATGAACTCTGAAGTTAAGAGGCTTCCAGGAATCCCTGGGATTACAAAGATGTGAAATTTATAGTAAATAAATTTTAAAAAATCAATAACCCCCCCAAAAAAGTTGGCTTTCAATTCTGGCTCTATGCTTTACAAATTATGTAACCAGAATAACTTCTTTGAGGCTCCATTTCCTCTCTATGTATTAAAAATCATGTAATATTGCCTATCTCACAGATTTAGTATAAGTGCTAAACAAATTACAATACATCTAGCACAATTTCTGCCACATTGTGAGCACTCAATGATATTAGTTCCCTGCCCTTCTCTTGCCATTATTGTACCTTACCATCCTCAAGGAAATGAACAAACTGAAAGAATGACATGGAGACAATTCTTTTTAAAAAATTATTTTTTCTTATTTCCTCACAACAGTGATAATATTTGTATAGTTATTGTTCCCCTTAGTTATTACCCTCCCATCAACATTGCTCCCCCTCCAATACCATCCCACTCCCCCTTTCCCCCTTCCCCATTCTGGTCACGCCCAACTCCTCTCTCGATGCACATTGTCAATCTATACTTGGCCTGCTGGTCTCGTCTTTTTTTCTTTTCTGGAGAAATGTCCTTTTCCTGGGTGAGGACTGTACTCCCAGGATGCAGCTGATCAGGTCACTCAGATCTCCAGGTGGAACTGTGAGGCAGGCAGCCAGGCCAAGTCAGTCAGGAATCTCTCATAGGCATATGTGGCATGGTCCTCCAGGCTCCTTGAATTTGGAGTTCCCTATGGTGAAGGAGACTATCTCCTTTTCTCCATACCAATGTGTTTACTGGGTTTCATGCCTTCTCACTCATGCTGGCTGTCTCATGAAGAAAATTCTTGATATCCTAAAGCAAATGTTTAAAGGAAAATGGACCAAAAAATCATGCCAAATCTCCCTAAAATGTGGTCCATATTAGTTAAATTCCTGATAGGTCTGTTGGAAGAGCAGCCTCCAAGAAAGACCAGATTGAGGATACAATCGCCACTTGGCCTTGTTGCTTCCATTGACAGCGCCACACTGCAGATTAAGCAGTCACTCTGAAGTCACTGCTGCCTGGCCTGCAGCAAATGGGCTGCATGTGCATTTGCAAGTAGACAGCTTTGGCCTAGGGGTGTTCCTGCTCAGGAGCATGGCCACCCAGGTATGCATGGCTTGCTCAGGCTGTTTTGTAGCTCTGTACATGTTCCCATCAGTTGCATGGACAGACCAGTCATGAGCTATACCTCCAGAGCAGTGGTTTGAGACATGACCACAAATCCAGTACCCAGATGCCATGAAACCTGGCATCCTGTATTCATAGACCAAGTGCACTGAGACCAGTGGCCCCTCTGGCATCACAGCTATTGGTTCCATTGGCACTGGATTGGTCCAGTGGGCAGACCTACTACCTTCCTAAATACCCTGACCTGACTTTGAAACCCTGCTAATGGCTGGGGCCAACAACTTTAGAGGCAACAGATGATGCTGGAATGTGAAAGGTGGAGCTTTCTGAACTCCAACTCCCAGGATTTGGGAATGGAGGGCATCTGGAAACTAGAGTAGAAGCAGAGCAACTTCAAAAACTTTAAAACTTTGGAACACAGGCTGGTCTCTTTATGGATGGTTGTAGGTTTTATACTCTGGTCCCTGAGCTCTGGTCTCTTTGTCACTGGACTACCTGGTCTCCACTTCACCAGGTATCTGGTTCTTGTCTCATATTTCTGATCTGGGAGTTCTTTATTCTTGGTGGATGGCATAATCTGGTCCTCTGGTTTTAACCCTTCACTTCTGATCACCAGACCAACGTCTACTTTCCTTACCATGTGCACAGTCTCAGAGCTCCGCTTCTCAGTTAACTGGATGCATCTTCCAAGGCCAGTAACATCTTGCTTTGTTGAATGGGCCAGCTGCCATATCCCACAAGGCTCTTGCTTGATCTTTGGTTTCTGCACCATAGATGTCTTGGGTTAGGCAGACTATATCCAGCCATGTTCTGACCTATAAATTCTCTTTCTTAGATTTATTCACTCCCTATGTGAGTAAACTTTGTTAATGTTGTTTCTCCCCATACATCTGCTTTTGAATCATGTCCTGCAGCTGTAAACACATGGATAATGACCCATCAATTGGGTCATCCCCTTTCCACTGGGTTTAATCTGTTTCAGGGTGATATCTTAAGCTTTACACTGAGTGTCACTACTTAGATAAGTTATTTGCTGCTCAAGATCAAAGACTATTTTACATTACATCTTCAGAACATAAAATGTTTTGCACATATGAACATGTTAAGTAGGTTGCAAATGGTAGATTAATTTCCAGAATGTAGATTGATCAGAATTGCTTCATCATGTTGACTTAAGGTAAGTGCAATTACCAGAATTACAAGGTAAAGAAATCATTATGTCCTACCTGGCCCTTACAACTGATGAATTAAAGACATCTATTATTTTATGAAGCAGTTAGATAAAGAAACATTTTGATAGTAGGGCATACATACCTTTGCTCATTAACAGATTTTGTCATGTAGTGGGAGAGCAGCAGGATGGAGGAAAAGTGAAGATGTAAGCTAGCCTCCTCCTTGTGCTCTTAGCTCCAATACAGTAGAACAAATTCAATAATTCCTGAAGGTAACACAGAGGACTGCAGTGTACCCTGGAAGCAACATTCACAAGAAGTGTCTTTAGCCTGGCTGCCAGGTACCTTGAGAGACCAGCTGCCAGCTCAACCACTCTCAGCTACAACAACCAGTTGCCAGCCACCAACTATGAGACATAGAAGTGGGCAGTCCCAGCATCCAGTTTTGAACTGCTTGAGCCAAAGCTCAAGCCACCAGCTGGGAGAGCCAAGCTGCGCTCACATTCAGCCTTCAGCTATGTGAGTCAGGCCTCTTCTTTGCCAAGTGTACTGAGAATATAGGGATTGTTAAGTACCTCATTTCAAGCTGCAGAAATAAGGGCTGTGAAGGAAGACTCAAACAGGAGTCCTCACCAACCCAACTCATCCATCCTAATGTCTAGGATCCTTCCAAACCCCTCCCTTACCCTGCTATTAAAAACTATAGAATAGTTCCCAGTATATACAGAAGTCAGCAAAGAACAAAATAAAATCAAGCAAATCCACAGCAACATCTGTGGGGAAGTAAAATAGTTTAGGCCCTTAAGCTTTTGATAAAAATATTTAAAATAATTTTTAAAATAAGGCATCAAATAGAAAAATAGGAAGGCAAAAAAAAAAGAAGCACATGGGAATGTAAGACCTCAAGACAATGTAGCAAGGCAAGAACAATTCCTAGAATCCAAATATAAAAACATGGAAGCCTGTATCTCAGTATCAGCTAGAGTCCTAGAATCCAAATATAAAAACATGGAAGCCTGTATCTCAGTATCAGCTAGAGAGTTCAGAACTGCTATAAGACAATTTACACAATTCAGTCAAAGTAATTCACAATATTTAGAGAAGGGAAGATAATATCATGTGGCCATGACAGGCATATGAAAAAATAATTGATATCACTTATAATCAGGGGAATGTAAATCAAAACCACAATGAGAAACCACCTTACACCAAGTAGGAATGACCCATATTTTAAAAAAAGGCAATAACAAGTATTGTCATGCATGTGGAGAAAAAGGAACACTTTTACACTGCTAGTGGGGCTGTAAACTGGTCCAGTCACTATGGAAAACTGTGTGGAGGATGCTCAAACTAATGAAAATGGAACTACCCATTCAATCCAGCAATTCGACTTCTGGGAATCTACCCAAAGTACACCAAAACACTACTTCAAAAGGACACATGTACGACTATGTTTATTACAGCACTATTTACAATAACCAGGGTATGGAAACAACCAAAATGTCCTAAAACAGAATATGGATCAAAAAGTTGTGGTATATTTACACAATGGAATATTATTTAACAATCAAAAATATAAACTTTTTGTGGCAACATGGATGGAGCTAGAAGGAATCATGCTAGTGGAAATAAGTTAGAAAGAAAAAGAGAAATGCTGAATGGTCTCATTTTTATGTGGGATATAGGAAATACAAACAAAGAAAAGGATAAAAAAGTGAAAACTAACAAATTGACAGCAGAACTAAAGCATAAAACAAGGGAGGCACAGAAGGAGGGTGAAATTGGGGAGGGATGAGAACAAGAGATTAAGACAACTGATCACAGTGACAGGTGGTGGGAGAACCTCAAGGTATACAACTATGTAAATATATATGTGTGTGATCAATTAAAAAGTAGAATAAAATATAAGAAAATATAATAAGGCAGAGATAATAAAAGTGGGCAAAAATGGTAGTAAGACTTGACTTTATCAGCCCTATTCATATATGCTTGCTGGTATTGATATGTGTATATCATTCATATGTGTATCTGATGAGTGAAGGAATTACCTAGATTAGAGAACATAGAGAACACATTGTTGGTAGAGACACCGGGCACCAATAGTCATCTTGGGAGGCCAAAAACAAGAGGTAGCAGCACTTACAGGTCATGCAGTGGTCCTACATACAGAAGCCTCTAAGAGAAGCACACAGGAGGGGGAAAGGAAGCAAGCGCCCTGGTGAGCATAGGGAGAAACAGGCTCTCCAGCAGCCTGGGCTACTACAGAGTCACAGGGAAGTGCACTCTAGAAACACAAGGTATACACCAAGAGTCAAAAGAAAGTGCGTGCAGGCAACAGAGGGGAGAGTTCATAGGCACGAGGTCACATAGGCAGCAAGATTTGGGAGGTGATCACAAAATCCCCTACAGAGCAATGGAAGAAGTAATGTCTGTACACCCATTGATCATAGTGCAGGGGGGAAAAAGCACAAACATGGGTCCATAATTGGAACCTCTGGGATAAGAATGCAGGCATTGCCCTTGACATGGGATGAACAATTGGTGCATTTCAGGCCTTGCACCGCTGCAAGAAAAAAGATAAGGGCCCTGCTGCTGGGCAAATATTTTGTGCTATGAATTAATACCAACAAAAGGCACCCTCCCAAAAAATGGGTAGCCTCCTAAAAGGCACAGTGAAATTGGAGTGCCCACGGTCCCCTGTATCAGTGATAACTGGGGTATACATTGAAACCTCACAAAGACACACCACTGGCAATAGCATTCTGGGGAAAAAAAAAACATTCCCTAGTAAGAACTGCAGAGACCTCCAATATCCAAATACAGAAGTTGACAACCAGCCAGTAAGAACAACCAAAGTTTCTTCTTCCCATCAGCAAAGACTCAGACAACAAGGCCTGAGGGATAAACTGCAGGGACCTGTACCTCTATTCCTGCCCACCAATCACTACAACCGATGTAATTGGCAGATAACTGTAGGAACTAGCAAGACGACCAAGAAATAGTGCCCACTGACATCAGTGGCACTAGCACACCAAGAGCAGAGCAAACCTGAAGGCAAAGTATGGAGAGAAAGAAAATCACATATTATTAAACTAACCATTCTGAGACCAATGCATCTCAGAAAGTAAGTCAACCCACTGAAACCAACAATATTATGACTTGACAGAAAAAGAATTCAGAACTATCATAATAGAAAAACTGGAAGATTTAACAGACAAGGCAGAGAAGATGGAAAAGGTAAAGAACAAGAGGAAAAACACAATCAACGAATTAAAAAATGATGATGAATCCTTTAAAAATTGATAAAAGCTAGCAGAACAATAGAGGAACTATAGAACTCAAGGGAAAGCCAAGAACAAAGAATAGAATAAATGGAAGAACAAATTAGCACTCTTTAAGATTCAGACCTAGCCAGGGGAAAAAAAGTAAAATAAATAGAGATGCAAACAGAAAAAATGAAGAAACATACAGGGAAATATCTGATAACTTGAGAAAAACCAACCTCAGAATAATAGGCATCCTAGAAGGAGAAGACAAACAAAGGAACTGAGAAAATATTTGAAGAAATAATTGAGGTCTCCAGTATCAGTAATTTTAAAATTTATTTAAGGACTCAACCAGTCACATTTGTCTCCTTCAATATGTTCTGAGATATAACCCTAACTAAACCCTTGATCCAGATCATCCCAAATAAAACCTATTGTGACTGACCTTCTCAGCTGTGGAATGTGTTCCACATTCCCCCAAATCTTAGCTCTTTATTTATTTGCTCTTTTTGAAACCACAGTTTCATTGCTGTGTTTCTGGTTTATATCTTTCCTACTTTCACCCCTCCCTCAGTTCTTCTGACTAAATGTTACTAAGATGATCAGTTTTGGATATCTCTGTTTTGGTACAGGACCAATTTAAGAATACTCTTCAAATTCTCTCTCACAAGTGTTGCCCTATATTTTTGAGATCAGTAGGACCAGGTACTGAGTTTTAATTTCCCAACTTCCTTTTAGTAAGTCAGCCTTCCAGATCTCAGCAAGATGGCAATAGATGTGGTTCCTTGCTTTGCTCCTAAGAGGAACATTTAACTGTTAACCATAGGGATATCACCTGTGGCCTTGAGTGAAATTGGAACACTTCTTAGACATCAGAAATTAATAGAAACCAGCAGGGCTTGTGACTCAGTCAGGAACTGTGGGGTGGTGAGCATGAAATAGCATAAGGGTGTATATCTTTGACTGAAGTAGAACATGTGAGGAAGAACTGGAGGCGTTCCACTCAGACTGGGTGCCCAGTAAGGAGAAGAGACAGTGCTCTGGACTGTATCATCATTACTGAGCACATTTGAACTGATATTGACCTCGTGACATGTGCTGACAATATCCAGACTGCAGACTATCAGATCTGTATCCCCGAAAAGGAGGAATATTGGCGGTGCCACAAATATAAACTAGCCTTCCCCTCCAGTCCACCCTGATGACTCATCAGGTACAAAAGCAGAGCTTAGTAGAAGTCAGCTGGAGGAAAGAAAAAGAAATCAAACAACTTGTGGGAAAACTAAATGTAGTTCCACGGTGTAAGCTATGACTACAGATATTTCTTGAAAACATGGAAATGTAAGGCTGTGTGAAGGGTAAACAAAAGAAAAACCATGGGGCAATATGGCATAAAAAGGAGGAAACAGAATTCTAGAATCTAACTGAATAGACATGGAAGACTATATCTCTTGATAAGATAGAGTTCAAAATTCTCATAACAAAGACAATTAGAGAGATAGAAGAAAATATAGACAAGTCAAAGTGATAAAAGAGATTCATAAAAGCCAATTAAATAGATAAAACAAAACTCAATAAACCAAAGGAATTAGCACAGAAATAAGATTAATGAACAGAAGCCAGACATTAAAGATTTAAATGATAACAGACACACAAGATGCCAAAAGCTCAATCAATGAGATGTAAAATTTTAAAGAAAGGTATGGGAGCAGCACAGATCAAACGAAGGATCAATTCAATAACCTCAAAGTTAGTAATGCACAAAAGAGTCAGGTGGAAAAAGACAAAAATTAGTCATTAAGAAAATGAAGATGCTTTTGAGAAAGTTCTGAGAAAGGCAACATAAAGACAATGGTATCACAGAAGGGGAAAAGAAAGAAAGGGGGAACAGAGAGTTTGTTCAAAGAAATACTAGAGGAAAGTTTCCCAGGCTTGGTGGAAAGAACTAAATGTACAAGTCTACACAGCTCAAAGAGTACCTGGATATTTAAATACAATGAGACATACACCAGGTCACTTAGTGCTGAAAATGCCAAGAGTTCAAAGCAAAAAAAGAAGAGTGAAGGGAGATAAAAAGAAAACATGTTACTAATAAAAGCACTCTCATCAGGTTACTGTGAGAGTTTTGAACAAAACTGCACAAATAATGACAAAATGGAGTGACATAATCAAATAATCCAAGATATTTGATATTTGATGCCAGTCAAGAATACTGTATCGTGGGTACTGGTGGCCACTGCCACTGTGGCTCCAGCCTGTTCCTTGTGGTTCAAATCTGTCCCACCAAAGCCTTGATGATTCCTGGCTTCCAGATAAACAATTAGGACTTCATTTTCTGCCCCTGGCAGTTGATGGTAGCCAAGACTTACAATGGGAAGTCAGTGGACGTGGAGAAGTTAGTTGATGAATTGCACATGCACTCTTCCTGAAATCATGTTTAGAGACAATGTTTTAAGAACCCAGCATGGCTCTGGTTTTGGACTTGAGTTCAATGTGAGATGCTTTATGTTGTCTAAACAACTACCAAGTAATGCTTAAAGCAGCTGGAGCTGAAGAGCAACAGGAAGGCAGGATGGAGGGTGAGCACTGCAAAGAGGTTACTAAGCCATAGAATAGGACCCATACCACATATTACATGGGAACGTTATTTGGAGAGTCACTTAAGTTAAAGGTTGTACCTACAACAGATCACATAGATACAGGGAATTCAAAAAACAAAGAAAAGATGAAGGTTTTTGAAGAAGTTCTGTTTTGGGATGAACTTCATGGTCATGGTGTTTCAAGTCTGATGGAACACTAGGGTAACACCATTAGCGTTTCCTGTTATTGCAGTTTTTATTGAGAATTAAGGGAGGGATTGTCAGAATGAATGACATAAGACTTTACCATGAGGCTGACAAGACCTAACTTTTAGGGGACTAACCATGACAAGAGAGCAAAATTGCTAATTTGATGTATGTTTACCTTCACTCTTCACGGAACCCAATGAGATACCATAGTATTTACCAATAAAGGAAACTATGTATGAGAAGTTATTATTTCCTGAAAGAATTGATTCTAAGCCTGTAGACTCCCAGGAAAGTACACCTGTGAAAAGAATGTGATGCAACATATACTCATGGTGGAGTTTTGAGACTGTGGCTCTTTCTAGGGGATATTTTTATTAGAAGAATTAATTGCCTTGTCTAGGTGAAGATTTTCTGTAACCTTAAAGGGAAAAATATAAAAGATCATTGCAGGCAGTTTCCATTCAACTACTATTTGTACTGTACCTTCAAATTTATATTCCAGATTTCTATTTGCTGGAGTTAAGTCAGGATTTTTAAATTCCCACAAGGTGGAACCTCACCCTAATGATGTGAGATCTCCTTGTGTAGGAGGCCTTCATGGTTTCCATCACTGGACAGTTTCTTCCTAACTGCCAGGGAGAATGAAATCACTGTCTGGCAGAACTTTGTGACTTTCAAAGGATTCATTTTTGTAAGGAGAGCTTTGGCTAGTCTGGGTCTTTTGTGGTTCTATATGCATTTCGGTAGTTTGTTCTATTTCTTTAAAGAATATCATTGGATTTTGATAGAGATTGCATTGAATCTGATGTTGCTTTGGATAAAATGGCCATATTGAGAATGTTGATTCTTCCAATCCTTGAACCGGTAATAACTTTCCATTTCTTTGTGTCTTCTTCTATTTCTTTAAACATGGTCCTAGAGTTTTCTTTAAATATATTCTTCACCTCTTTTGTTAGGTTTACTCCTAGGTATTTAATTATTTGAAGTAGAGTTGTGAATGGGATTTAAAAATTTTTTTTTCTCTATCATTATTTGCAGAAATGAAAGTGATTGATATTTGTAACCTGACTGGGCACGGTATCTCGTGCCTTAAGCTTCAGCCTATGAAGCGGCTGGGGCTAGGGATCACGGTTCGAGTCCCGCTCGGGGCAACACAGCGAGACCTAGTCCCAAAAAAGCAGCTGGGCGTGGTGGTGCGCACCTGTTATCCCAGCCACCTGGGAAGCTGAGGCTGGGGATGGCTTGAGTCCTTGGTACCCCGGGCAACGTGAGCCTGTGGTTCCACGGACAAAAATAGCGAGACCTGGTCTCAAAAAAAAAAAAAAATCTGATTTTGTAACCTGCTAATTTACTGAACTATTTTATTGTTTCAGTTTTTTAGTAGCATCATTAGGATTTTCTGTGTATATTATCATGTCACCTGTGAATAATGAGATGTTTACTTTTTCTTTTCTAATTATGATTCCTTTTATATCCTTCTCTGGTCTAATTGCTGTAGCGAGGATTTCCAATATGATGTTGAATAGTAATGGTGAGAATGGACATCATCCTTGTCTTGTATCAGATCTTAAGGGAAAAGTTTTCAGTTTTTCACTACTGAGAACAATGTTAGCTGAGGATTTGGTGTGGACTTTATTATGTTGAGATATGTTCTCTTTCTCCCAGTTTTTCAAAGGTTTCATCCTAAGTGGATATTATGTTTTATCAAATGTTTCCTCAGCATCTTTTTTTTTTTAGACTAGGTCTCGCTATTTTTGCCTGTGGAACCGCAGGCTCACGTTGCTTAGGGTACCAAGGATCAAGCGATCCCCAGTCTCAGCTTCCCAGGTAGCTGGGATTACAGACGCGCGCTAGCACGCCCAGCTGTTTTTTGGGTCTAGGTCTCGCTATGTTTCCCGGAGCAGGACTCGAACCGCGATCCCCAGCCACAGCCACTTCATAGGCTGAAGCTTACATGCATGCGCCACCTTGCCTGGCTCTCCTCAGCATCTATTGATATGATCATATGGTTTTTATGTTTCTTTTTGTTGATGTGGTGAATTACATTCATTGATTTTTGGATGTTGAACCATTCTTGTGTCCCTGGAATAAATCTCAGTTGGTCATGATGTATAATCATTTTGACACATTGTTGGATTTCATTTGCTAAGATTTTTGTTAAGAATTTTAACACATATGTTCATAGGGAAACTGGTCTGTGGTTTTATTTTATGTGTTTTTTTTTTTGCTCGATTTTGGCATTAGAGTGATGCAGACCTCACAGTATATATTTGAAGGTATTACTTCTTTCCATTTTTTTTTAAGTTTGAGCAGGATAGGTTAGTTAGCACAACTTTGAAGGTTTGGTATAGCATTCAGTTGTGAAGTCATCTGGTCCTGGGTGTTTGTGTTTTGGGAGAGTTTTGATTGTTTCAATTCCCTTGTTAGTGAATGGTCTATGCAGGCTTTTGCTTTCTTCTTGTCCAGTATTGGATGTTTTCCTAATTCTGAGGATTTGTTCATTTCATCCAGGTTGTTGAATTTGCTTGCATATAAATGTTTATGGTAATCTCTCATTAGTCTTTGAATTTCTGTAGTGTCTGTTATAATTTCTCCTCTTCCATTTTTTATGGTATTTACTTTAGTGTATTCCCTCTTTTTTCTTAGAAAACCTAGCTAAAGTTTTCTCCATTTTTTTTAAATTAAAAATTTTTTTTCAATGAACTTTTTAAAAATTTCTGTATCATTTATTTCTGTTCTACTTATTATTATTACTTTACTTCTACTGGATTTTGGGGTTTTTTTGGTTAATTTTTTCTAGTTCCTTGACATGAGAGACAATGTTGCTTGTTTGGGCTCCTTCTAGTTTCTTGTGTGTCCATTTTGCTGTATACTTCTCTCTTAGAACTGCTTTTGCTGTGTCCCACACATTCTGAAAGTTTGTATCTTCATTATCATTTGCCTAGAGATATTTTAAAATTTCTCCTTTGAGTTTCTCGTCAACCATTCATTCAGTAGTGTATTATTCAGTCTTCATGTATTAAGGTTGTTAGGAGTTGCATGTGGGAAGAAATGAGATGGAAGAGATTAATAGCGATCTGAGAGGCTAGTCCACAGAACAGGGATCCTGGGAAGCATGTCCAGGTCCAACTTTAATGAAGTTATGAAGCCCCTTATATACCCTGGTGAGAAATTATCACAATGAGCTAATGAGGAAGTAGTAACCTGATTGCCAAGCATACGTGACATACAGCAGGGAGGATGTGTGATAACAGGAGAGTTTACCTGAGGAGGTAACAGTCTTTACTATTAAGTCATATGTCTCTTGGGACATTCCAAAGAGGTTAGGAAGCTGTGTCACAGGTGAGAGACCTACCATTCATCACCCTCTAGGGTGCCAGAGTGGGTGAGATAGATAAAAGGTTTTCTTTTTATCTGGGCCATATCTCTCAACCTGCATCCACACTCCACATTCCTTGTTTTCTTTTTGTAGCTGATTTGTAGTTGAGAGAGGATACTTGATATGATTTCTATCTTCCTGAGTTTGTTGATATTTTGTGACATAGTGTGTGGTTACCTGGAAAATGGCCCATGTGCTCTTGGAAAAATGTGTATCCAGACTTTGGGGGAGGTAAAGTCCTGGAAATGTCTATTAGACCCAAGTGGTCTAGTTCTTTATTTAGGGTTATTATATCTTTATTTTATGTCTCAGCTGTCCATTGGTGAGATAAATTTCTTCAGTGTCTCTTTTCAAACTTGATAGTAGTTATCTGGTATATTTTGGTGAGAATGTATTGATGCATGTTATATCTTTCTGCTGTATTATTCCCATAATCATTATATAGTTTCCATCCTATCTCTTGTTACTTTTAAAGTATTTTTTTTCTAAGTATGACTGTTCCTACCTTATTTTGTGTGCCATTTGTTTGCAGGATTGTTTCCCATCCCTTTCCTTTAAGTTTATATTTATCCCTGGTGCTTAGTTATATTTCCTGGAGGCAGCAGAAGGTTGGATTCTGTTTCTTAATGCAATTATGTACTCTTTTTCTTTATTGGTGAATTCTGTCCATTAATGCCTACTGTGGATATTGACATGTAAATGTTCCTTACTGCCACTTTTTTTTCTAGCTTTGTGGTTCCATTTAATTTTTTTACCCAGTTCTTTGCATTCACTTCTTTCTTTGGCTTATGTTCTAGACCTTCTTTTATTATTTCTTGGAGGGGGGATTCAGTGGATGCAAAAGTCCTAAGATTTTCTGTGTCAAGAAGTTCCATATCTCTCTCTTACACAGGAAAGTGTATCTAGCAGGATAGAGTACTCTGGGCTGGCAATTTTTTCTTGGAGTATTTTGAATAGGTCATTTTATTCATTTTGCCTTTAGTGTTTCTTTAGAGAGAACTTTGGTTGTTTCTTGGCCCACATGAGCTTTATTATTTCTTCTTTGTTTTGGACTCTTGGAAACTTTAGTATTAAGTGTCTTGCTATAGTGTTCACTTTATCCAGACAGGTGTTCATTTGGCTTCTTGCATGTCTATGTTCATTTTCTTCTTCAAGTTTAGGAAATTCTCCTCCACTGTTTCCTGAAATAGCATCTCTCTTTCTCTCCTCCCTCTGGGATTCCTATGATTCATAGGTTTCTTTTACACATAGTGTCAATTAATTCTCTAAGTGTTTCTTAACTCTTTCCCCTTGTTTCTCTCTTTCCTTTCCTAGATTGCTTCTTACCTATTTTTTCTTCTTTGAGTTACTGATGTTCTTCCACTTGGTTTATTCTACTCCCATGGTTTTCTCTTGAATTTTTTTCTTCCTTGAAATTCTGTTTTTTTCTTCTTTAAAGTTTCAATTTTCATATCTGTTTGTTGATTTTGTTTCTCACAGTATTCATTTTCTTTCCTGAAGTTTCATATTATTCCCATCCTTTAGTTTTCTTTATCATGAATTCTATGTCTGAAAGGTAAAGAAGCTCTTCCATGTTTTTCAGGTTTGATTCTGGGGTTTTCTCTGTGTGGCATACTGTTCCCATGAGTATTGCTTAGTCATTTGTATTTTACTTTCTCCCCATTATTTGTTTGGATTTGCTCTGCTGTATTTGGGACTTTTCTGGTGTGTGTTTTTCTCTCTCACTCCTCTGGGTCTTTACTTGATGGTGGGCACAGCTGCTGGGGTCTTGTAGCACATGGGGTGGTGCTAGAACCTTCCCTGAATAACTCCCAGGGCTTGTTATGGTAGCTGGGAGGGCTAGAGGCAGGTATCACTGGGTCAAGAGGTTGAATCACTATGACCTCACCCTACCTTGGTGTGGTGGCTCAGGGATTGTTCTGGTGACTTGGAAGGCAGAGGATTGCTGAAGTTCCCTGATATAGAACAAGACCTTCTATGGCCTGAACTGGGGTTTGAGTCTACTCCCTAAGCACTGGTGACTGAACACTGTTCAGGATTTCCTGTATTCCTGTATTTCCTGGGTGAGACTAGGGACCCATGGTAAAGGGGTGGGCCCAGATATATCTGGACTGGGGATTATGAATACTTTTAAATTGTTGGTGGCTTGACCTAGAGTCAAGAATGTTTACTGGGACAGGTCATCGAAGTGGGGGGAGGAGGTTGCTTAATATCCCTGAAGTAGAACAAGGCCTTATGTTACCCAGGCTGAGGTGCAGGTCTGATCCAAGGCATTGGCGTTTGAGCACTGAGTTGGATGTACTTCCTGTAGTGGCTGGGGCCCACAGTGAAAAACTAGCCCTTGCAAGGCCCAGACTGGGGTTTGTGTCTACTCTTGAGTAGCAACAGTTTAAGGGAACTAAACAAGGCAATGTGATAGTGGCATGAACAGGTGATGAATTCTGTAAATGTTCTTGAAAAGTTGCTCTTAAAAAGTTTCTTTTAATGTGTGATATTTGAATCTTTAAAATGTCTTCAGGAAGTATTTTCCAACTAGAGGGAAAACAGCGCTGAGGTGGGGAAAAATTTTGGCATTTTCTAAAATAGGAAAGACCTTGTTGTCTTTATAAAATACTAAAGTGTATCTTCTGCATTTCAGATATAATTATGTGAAAAAAAATCACTGCACTTAGAGTCATAAATTATAGAGTTTGGTCTTCATGATTAACTCTGTGACCTCTGTCAAGTTATAACCTGTCTCTGTCTGTTTCCTCATAAATATGGGAATATTAATAAACATTATTCTTCAGGATTGATGTGAAGTTTGAATAACATAAGGTATGAGGCACTTTGGAAATTGCAGATACATGTATTATAGGTATAATCATTGCATAAATAATGTGCTGTTATGTGATCTGCATCTCCAGCAGCTATTTTCAGTGACATGTATTATGTGATCTTCTATTTTGACTTATGTGTCAAGTTACTGCAGGCCAAGATGGCCCGCCTGTTGGCTGCAGTTCTCTAGCAGTGCACAACTCTTACTATGCTTGATGTTCTATTTCTGGATGCACTGGAAATTTTCTTCAGCTTATTTGACTCATGATTGACTCACTTTAGGTAATCATAGAGTAGTTACATAGGTATTCCAATTTCTCAATCAGAGGAGTTTTCTTAAAATGAACACTACTTCAGTAAAAAAGAAAAAAATTGCTCCAAAGATTCACAACTATTGTTCCATCCAATAATATCTATAGATTATTCTAATGAAACTTCTCAGGAATCCTGAGAAGTCATCTGTAGGGGCAGGTGTTTCAGGACTGTGAGGTCTTACCTGATGTAAAAATGTCATGATCCTATATTGTTTCTAGAGTTTTTCAATTAAAATTTATACCTAAGTGTATGAGGCATTTTAATGTAAAGAATGTAAAGAAACTTCCAAAATACCCCAGTTCTAGTTCTAGCTCTACTACCATGTGTCTTTGGTCTTTTTTTCTAATCCCTCTTATGAGTGGCTCAAAAAGCTGCCATTAAATTCCAGCAAGATAATGTATGTTTCTGCAAGTATACAAATTTAAGATTTTGTCACATCATATCTGATAATCTCTCACAAAATGTATAGGTACCTATATTTAAAAAATTTTAGAGCATTACAGGACAATGATTTATGGTGGTAACATTAACCCAATAAAAATCCTTGGTAGAGTCTAGGTTTTCTCTGTTGTAGAATGTGGCTTTCTAACAAGGAATAGATGCTGAATATTTCCTGATGCTGATAGTCATTAATAAGAGAGATCATGACTCATTTACTGTCAAGAAGACAATAATAAGCCAGAAACATCTCATTAATCAAGTCCTGTCAATCCTATCTCTTTCATATCTCTGGAATCAATTTACTGTTACTGCTACTGCTAGGTTCAGACATTTATGACTGAATCATAGTATTAACTTCATGAGTTCAGTTTGAACATTTTAATCCAAACTTCTCACTTAAATCAGTGTGGTTTAATGGACATACAAATCTGAACATGTTGCTCTCCTTATTTAAACTTTTCGCTGGCTCAGGGCAAAGTGTTGACTTCTTATAATGAAATACAAATTCCTTTATTAGCGTAAGTCTGCTCTCCCGGGTTCATTTCTTACTACTCTGCCATACACCTGACTCCTGAACCTGGAAATGTTTTTTTATGTCCTTTTTGTTTTTAAATATGCCATTTATTTTATATGGAATTTTCTTCAACACTTTCAATTAGAAATTTATTCCTCTTTAAATAACTCTCTCAAGCATCCTCTTCTCTGGAAACCTGAGTGTAATATGAATTGAAATAAAGCATAAGTAAATGCATGGACCATGCATATCCTTATTCTTCATCAGATTTATCATTAGTACACAATGCCTCTACAGAAGTTCATACTTGCCTGTCTTGTGTCAATGTTTTGAGAATGCAGCAGTATATAAAATTGTAATTGCATTACTGTCTCCAGGATTTCAGGTAACATCTACACTTTGAAATGCAGTTACCCAAATAAAGGTAAACATATTTCAACATTTTTTAATGAGGCTGTTGTCAAAAATATATAAACCTGTCTTTAAAGATGGGCTTCTCTGTATAGATTCTCTCTACCATCCTTTGGTCAATCTAGTTGACCTGCAATAACTATACGGACAATGCAGAAACCAGAGGGTAAATTGCTCTCCCACTGGACAACTGTGCCAAAAGCAACAGACCAAAGGAAAACTGCTCCAAGGCTTGCTAGAAAGAGATCCACTGAGTATAAACGCTTACAAGATGGAGAAGTAATGAAGCCTTCAGTACATGAAACCTCCTATGAGGGGCGGTTAATATTTGTAGTTACATCTACCCTAAACATTAGTGCGCAGGCAAGTGGATAAGAATAGCCATAAAGACAATGAAGAAAGTGGAAACAGAGAAGAGTGGAACGACGGACAAGATAGGGTTGCCAAATTTAATAAATGCAATAGTTGAGACATTAAGAAATGTCGTTTACGTGAAATTTAAATTTAGCTGCGCATTCTTTATTTATTTTGTAAATGTAGGAAAAGCGAGAAAGACAATATTACTCCCATACGCCTGAATGTGTAAGAAAATCCCCTAAATTAGGCCTGCCCTTAGGGAAGAAAGAGACGCACCAAAGCGCCCAAATCTTCGGAGAGAAAAACTGTATTTCAGTGCCTGAACCTGGGAAAATGAGGGGGAGGGGGAGAGAGGCTTAAGGTAGTGGAGTTCGGTCCGCCAACTTCCCATAATCCTCTGCTGTCGGTTCCTCTTTCTTTTCTCAAGATGGCGCTGCTCGCGATACATTCGTGGCGCTGGGCTGCCGCGGCGGCTGCTTTTGAAAAGCGCCGGTACTCGGGGATACTGATACGGCCTCTATTCTCTGTCTGCGGCCCAGGGCCACAGTGGAAGTCACGTCAACTCGGCGCCTCGGGAACCGCTCGAATCTCCCAGGTGAGATGCCGGTCACATGGAAGAGTAGGGCGAAGGACAGGGGGACCTTTGGGGAAAAGGTTGCCCTTGTGACCTCCGATTAGAGAGCGCGCCATCTAAAAGGGTTGTCAGGGCTATCGCGAAGCAGCAGTAAGTGAGGGAAATGAGGATTAGTTGTTTGAGAAGTAGGTGAAGAAAACCTATGGGTTACAGCAAATGGGAACAGGACGGGCAGCTTCCCCGCAGAGGGTACTAGGAGCATTGGTGTCTCCCTCAAGCTTTATTGTTTTTCTGAGTTTAAGAAATAGGGTAAATATCATTCCCACTTTGTTTACCTTTCTTACAGCAAGAAAGAAAGATTTGGACTACTTTCCCAAATTAGTAATGGAAAGTGAGACTAATTAGCTTATGGTTCAAGTTTTAGTGATTTGGAACTAGCGATTTGGAGGTCACTGTAAGATGACAGTAAGTTACATATACATGAGTGGAAAACTGGGTTGGCACCAGTTAAGGCCCTAGCGACAGTGCTTCTTGATAGGCAAAACCCATAATTATCTTTTTTCTCCACAGCATTGACCACCCCATATTCATGTGTAAACTTGATTGTCCTTTGATCTGAAAATAGTGTTCTGAGTACTCAGGGAAGTACATATCTAATGAATGTTGCTATGATTGTAGTGCCTCTTAATATTTATGTCCATTTTTATCTCTCAACAGTTTTTAAGCATGGCTTGTACTTGCTGTACTTAAGTGTATCTTTTTATTTCCTAAATACTGAAAAAAGTTTTGTCAACACTTACCCTCAGTATCACTAAGTATCGTCAACTTTGTATGAGAAACAGTGTTATAAAAGTAAAAGAATTCTAATTCTTCGTTAACAAATATTTAATGTCTGTTATATACATACCAAGAAAAGCAGATATAGTGTGTTTGTTTTTTTTTTTTTTTTAGATACAGGTTTTACCTTTAAGAATTGGTCAGTTTAGTTAAGGAGTTGGTAAAGAGGTTGATCTGTACATGGCTAGAATGACAAAAACACAAGGTAGTAGGTCAAATGTCAAATAAAAAGTATCAACAATAAGGTCTTTAGGCATCCAGAGAAAATACTGATAATTAAGAACCAGATTATTGAGAAGGGCTATTGCTGACAGAACTAGAGAGAACATTGCAAGCAGGGAAAACAGTGAATGACACTAAGGAAATGGAATACTATAGGAATTTCACCCTTCTATTCATTAATAATTATTGAACACCTTTACAGCACTAAGTAGTGACAAAACAAGTAACAGTAAACAAATAAACAGTAAGCAAGTAAATAATAAACAAAACAAGTAAAAAAATAAACAGTGACAGAACAAAATATAGGCCCTGTCTTCAGAGTCTATGATCTAGTGGAATAAATAAGTAAACAGGCAATAACAGTAGAATAGAGCAGTAATTAGTAATACCTAGTGCAATGGTGGGTAAGGCACAAAGTACTGGTTATGCATGAAGAGCTTCAAGTCTGATCTTGAAGGAGAATAGCCCTGAAAGTTGAGAGAAGATAAAGAGGAAATAGCAAGTATAAAGTTTCACAAGTAAGACAGAACATGAACCTTTTTTAGAACTACATACAGTTAGATTGCATGTAGGCAATAGAAACAAACACATCATTTATAATCTAGAGATATAGAGTTATACCTCTTAAAATGTATGCTACCAAACCACACCTACCATCAAAGCACCTATAGTCCTTCACCGTAATTCCTTGGTTCCCTTTGCTCCTCGTCTCCACTTTCTTTGTAGCCTCAGTTCTGTAGTTAAATTACTAAGATTTATTTTGGTTTAGCTTGTCTGTTACTTTGTTTTGTTTCTTTATATTTTACATATTATTGAAATAAAAGCACTTTATAGTTGGGAGTTTTTGTAACATGATCTCTTGGTAAACATTTTTGTAGTTCTCTAACTAGCAAAACAGATAAGATAAAATTTGTAGGACTTGTTAATAGGAAGAATGAAGGGGAAGGAGAACTTACTAGGAATTTTAGCGGTAGCAATGGCCTCTAAAGCTTAGTTTTCTGTTTTTCATGAGCACTGTCTCCATAACATCCTTCCTCCAATTTCTTAAATCCTGCCATTTCTGAAGTGTGAACAAAGGAAAGGTGTTACTTTTGTTTTCTACTTCTTTGCAGCATACAGTTCTTGCCATCTTTTAAAAAAATGTGCATTTAACAGGGAGATGTAGGAATGCTTACAAGTTTTTAAAGTAGACCATAGTATAACTGATATACCTTCAAATTAATTAGTGACATAATATGATTACAAAATAAATATTGGATGCATACTTTTAGGACAATCAATATTAGCATACAATTTTAGAGATGAAAGGAATTTTAGTGTTATGTTATGAAATCATGTTAATGATTGGGTTAACACTTTTTTAGATGAAATTCAGTAAAATAGAAAATATTAGTGCTCTATCTAAAGAGAAATACTGTTTTATTTTATGTGCATATATACATTCCATCTATGTGATTGCTGGGATACATTGTAAAATTTGCTTTTCACACAGGATTATACCCTAGAGTTATGTAGCAACATATAATAGCTACTATCTGTTTAAATTTAAATTGAATCAAAATTTTAATTCCTCTGTTGCATTAGCCACATTTTAAGGACTGAATAGTTACCAGATAGGAAACAGTTCCATCATCGCAGAAAGTTCTATTTAACAATGCTGCTTTAAGGAATATCATATTCAGCTTTTCTAATTTTGCAGCTGGGGAAACTGACTCAGTATAGATAAATGACAGGCTTAAAAGCTATTTGTTCATTTATTGGTTTCTTTGTGTCAGGTACTTACATAGGGGTAAATAAGATGCCAGTAGAAACTAACCACACAATGAATGGTTACTGACTTGTAAAGATGCTGATCTAATAATTACTAGACCTTTTTTTTTTTTTTTTTGAGACTAGGTCTCGCTATTTTTGCCCATGGAACTGCCTGGGGTACCACAGACTCAAGCAATCCCCAGCCTCAGCTTCCCAGGTAGCTGGGATTACAGGCACGCACCACCACACCCAGCTATTTTTTTGGAACTAGGTCTCGCTATGTGCCCCGGCTGAGACTCGAACTGCAACCCCCAGTCCCAGCCGCACTCATAGGCTGATGCTTACAGGAAAGTGCCACTGTGCCCCTAGAGCACTATTAATAGAGGGAAATTACTATAAAATTTATTCTTAAAGTTGGGATGATAGCATATAAGTTTTAAAATATAATAACTTTTTATAGAGCTGCCTCTAACACATTAGTTCATATTAAAATAATTTAGGAATTTTGAGTGATAGAATTTGGGGTTTAATTAATATTAAAATGACAGAAACTGGGATATGTAATTATTTCACAGGACAATTTGTCTAAGTTTGGAGTCTTTGACTTTTTTTTTTTTTGAGACTAGGTCTTGCTACCTTTGCCTGTGGAACCGCAAGCTCACGTTGCCTGGGGTACCACAGACTCAAGCAGTCCCCAGCCTCAGCTTCCCAGGTAGCTGGGATTACAGGTGCATGCTTCCACGCCCAGCTATTTTTTTGGGACTAGGTCTTGCTATGTGCCCCCAGTGGGACTTGAGCTGTGATCCCTGGCCCCAGCTGCAGCTTCTTAGGCTGCTGCTTATAGACATGAGCCACTATGCCTGACCTTGGAGTCTTTGACTCTTGATACTGACATTGATCATATACTTAAAAAAAATTGTATTCTAAGACCTTTTTCTTGAGCTGTACTTCACATACTATGCAACTGCACCCAGTGCAATTCAGTTGATTTTAGACTAGTTAGAGATACATATGACTGTTACCACAGTCAATTTTACATTTTCATCATCTCAAAAATAAACCTTCTACCCTTTTGGCTATCATTACCCCCATCCTCCTCTACCACCTACCCTCCTAAGAAACCACAGGTCTACATTTAATCTCTATAGATTTGTCCATTCTGGACATTTAATTTAAGTGGAATGATATAATATGTGATCTTTTGAGACTGGCTTCTTTCACTTAAATGCTTTCAAAGTTCACCCATTGGCATGTGTCTACTATTTCATTCCTTTTGTATCCCAATAGTAATCCTTGTGTTAAAATATTATCTTTATGTATTCATCAATTGATGGGCACTTGCATTATTTCTTTTAACTGTTAACGAATAATGATGCTGTAAATGTTCCTGTACAATGGTTGTGTGGATGTAAGTTTTTATTTCTCTTGGTTGCACACCTAGGAGTAGAGTTGCTGGATTATCTAGTAATTATATTTAATACTTTAATGGTCTGACATACTGGTTTTCAAAGCAAATGCACCCTTTTATATTACCATTAGAAGTGTATGAGGATTCCAATTATTCCATGTCCTTGCCATCTTGCTTCAGTTTAGCCACCCTAGTAGGTATGAGGGGTATCTCATTATGGTTTTGATTTGTAGTTCCCTAAAAACGCGGAGTTGTTGAACATATATCCATGTGTCAGTGGTCTTTCTGTTACTGAGTTGTGAGAATTCTATATGTATTCTTGACTCAAGTCCCTTATCCAATATATGACTTGCAAGTATTACCTCTCATTCTCTGGCTTATCTTTTTATATTTTTGATAGTATTCTTTGAAGCACAAAGTTTTATTTGGATGAAATAAGATTTATTTTTTCTTTATTGTACTTTTGGTGTTATAACTAATAATTACTGCCAAATCTGAGGTCATAAAGATTTACCTGAATATTTTCTAAAAGAATTTTATAATTAATTCTAGTGAGATGTAGAAGCATTGCTCTTACATAGTTCTAGTTTCTTACTGTTCTACATAAGCACACACAGATGGAATCTGTAAATGTTGTAACTCTAACAACACATTGTCATACTTATGCTTTTATATCATTTTATGACTTTTAAAGAAATTAAGAGAGGGAGGGCAAGGAAATACAGTTTTTAAAATATTAATCTTTTTAGTTGTTCTGGTTCTCTTTATTTGTTGTGTATGAATTGCCATCTGAAGTCATTTCCTTATCCCAATACAACTGTGCTTTCATCCCACTTCTTTGTGATGTTATTGGCAAGTATATTGCATCTATATGCTATAGGTGCATCTTTGTAAGTAGATGCATAAATATATATGCATCTATATGTGCTGTATGCTCTATAATTACATATTATTTTATACAATTGCTTTTTAAGTCAGTTCAAAGAAAGGAGATTGCTGATTGTTTCCTTTTGTATGATATTTTAGTTTGATGTACTCCCATTTGTCAATTTTTGCTTTTGTTACATCACTTTTTGATGTCCTATGCAAGAAGACATTGCCAAACCCAGTGTTATGTTTTCTTCTAAAAGTTTCATAATTTTTGTACTTAGATTTAAATCTTTAATGCACTTTGAGTTGATTTTGTGTATGATGTAAAATAAGAGTCTAACTTAATTGTTTGCATGTGGCTAGCCAGGTTACCCTTACCATTTGTTTAAAAAACTGTCTTTTCCCCTGTATATGGTTTGGCACTCTTGTTGAAGATCATTTTGCTATATGGGCAAGTTTGGATTTCAGAACTCTTTCTTCTGTGATCCGCATGTCTGTTGTGTGTTATGCCAGTCTGATAGTGTTTTGGTTACTGTCTTTTGTAATGTTTTCAGAACTTTGCCCACCTCCGTGGTTATTGTGAATTTTTGGCGTCCCTTGAGTGGATCTTTTTCTATTTTTGCAAAAAACACCATTGGGCTTTTGACAGGGATTTTACTGAGTTTGTAGATTGCTACAAATGGATCATTCAACAATAATTATCTGTGTTTTTCTACCTTCTTTGTGTTTTCTTTCATTCAGAGTAGAAGGCTTTTGTCTGCTTGGTTTAGTGTATCACTTTTGATAACATTGTAAATGGGATTCTTTTCATAATGTTCACATTTTAGCTTAAATAATGTTCACATTTTAGCTTAAAAATGCAACTTATAATTCGGAGTGGGGGGGCGGGACAGAGGGGGAATGGTCAGGGAGGGTGGGGGGGGTGAATCCCGGTAAAATAAATAAATAAATTAATTAATTAAAAAAAATATGTATAACAAAGTAAAAAAAATAAATAAAAAAAATATATATATAAAAAAATAAATAAAAAAAAATGCAACTTAGTATTATATGCTGAGTTTCCATCCTGCAACTTTGCCTAATTTGTTTATTATTTATAAAAAAGATTATTTCAGAAAAATGTTTGGGTTTTCTTCACTTAATATTGTCATAGCTAAACAGAAATAATTTTACTATTTCCTGTCAACTTTGGATGCCTTACTGTGCTGAAGAGAAATGGTGAAAGTGGAATCCTTGCTTTGTTCCTGATCTTTGGGAAAACCTTTTTCTTTCCCTGTTACATGTGATATTAGCTGTGGTCTCTTCACATATTAACTTTATTATGTTGAGTTGTTTCCTTCTTTTTGTACTTTTTTCAGTGTTTTTATCACTAACAGTTGTCAAATCTCATGTAATGCTTTTTATGCATTCATATATTTGAGTCTCTGGATTTTATCCTTCTTTCCATATGGTGTATTACATTGGTTGATTTTCATATGTTAATCATTCTTATATTCTAAGAATGATTGCTTACTTGGTCATGGTATATGCTCATTTTAGTATGTTGTTAAATAAGGTTTCCTGGTATTTTGTTGAACATTTTTTCATTGTTATTCATGAGGGCTAGTTATCTATAATTTCCTTTATAGTTTGACTTTGTCTTTGTATGACTTTGTCATTGGGGTAATGGTGGCAGCATAGAATAAATTTTATTGTATTCTTTCTTATTTAGTATTTTGGCAGAGTTTGAGGAGGATTGGTATTCTCTAAATACCTGTGAAGCCATCTGATTTTTATGTGAGCTTTTAAAAATTTTCTGATTAAGTCTTCTTAGTAAGTAAGTACAGATCTGTTCATTTTTTTATTTCTTTAGATTCAGTCTTGGTAGTTTGTAAGAATTTATCCATTCCCTATACGTTATTGAATTTGTTACCATGTTGATCTTAATATTCTCCTGTAACCCTTTTATTCTTTGTGCCGTCAATTGTGATATCTCCACGTTCATCTTTGGTTTTGTTTGAGTCTTTTTTTCTTATTTAATCTTGTCACTGATCCCAAGAAGGTCCTCTGGTAATTGCTAGCCACCACTTAATACAGTAACCAGATTTAGTAAAGCAGAGCAAGAACTTTATTGGTTGACAAACAATGGAGAAGAGGGTGCTCATATTTCAAAGAACCTTCCCATTTAGGGTTCAAAGGAAGAGTTATTTTTAAAAGCAAACTAAGAGATAAGATTTTCTTCTCAGTTGAGCCTTGCATGTAATTTTTTTATTGCATGCATTCACCCCTCAGCTAGGTTGTACAAATTCAAGTCGTTTTGACTAGTTCTGCAGTTTTATCTTTAAACAGCAGCAGCTTTTTCAAAAGATTCCACCTAGAAAAGAACAATAACTGGAAGAAGTCAGTGAAATATTAAATGCTTCTATTTTGCACAAGGTAAAAATTTACAAAATTCCTCTGCTGTTTACATTCTCTTCATCTTCTGGGCAAGGGTTGATGGGTTGTCTTCTATATGTACTTTCTGCTGACCAGGTGCAATGCTATTCTCCTTAAATTAAAGGAGCAGAATCATTCTGCTAGTCTAAAGTAAGCTTGTGAATGACCTCAGGCTGCTCTGAGCTGCTCATATCCTTGAACCCTTTACCACCTACAGATTTATTGCTTCTGTTCTTTTACTTACAAAGGAGACATTCATGGGCCAAACATGAGAAGCAAAAGAATGGCCACTAAGGAGTCCAAGGGAGGAAGAAATCAAGTGACATTTGTGAGCAGATTTCTGACTGTTGCCCAGGTACCTTGGGCCATAGTTTTCCTTTGTCCCAAAGGTATGTAGTCATTTTGCTTGGTCGTATATGGCTTGATTAGAGAAATAAAGCTTTTGCATTCGATTGCAGGTGCTTACACATCTGGGAAAGAGGAAATCTGAACCTGTTGTCAGATATGGAAGAAGCAACAAATTAAACAAAGTTTAATAGAAATATTTGGCCTAGTATACAAAGGGAGTAGAATTGCCAGTTTCAGTATGTTCTTTTTTTTTTTTCCCAGTATGTTCTTAATGATGATTTTTACCACTCTGTGGATCCACTCTGGAGAAAACATGGACTGCTGCCTAATTTTCTCCAATTCAGTTTCTACCTCTACTGAAGTGTTTTATATACACAGAATGAATAATTAGCTATTGCACATACACCTACTTGAGCAAACAGTATATAATCCAGGGTGATCTTATTGTCATTATTACTTTAAGTAGAGAATCTAATGTTTCTTATTGAGTGACAGCAACCAGTGCTATTTCATCTACCACTGTTTTGAAAGTGAACAATTTCTAATCATGTGCTCATGTGTCGCTACTACTACCATATTAACAGGTTTCATCCCCCAGAACATCCTAACCCCCCAATATTTATGCAGCATTCCCCAAGTTAAATCTGTGCAAAACCTGCTAGCTCTAGAAAAAAGTTGTAGTGAATTATGAATTAGTCCAGTCTGTAAAACTTTTGGTCCTCTAAGATTTGTCAATTGAAAATATTTTAATTAGTTTCCTAATGAGGACATTCCTCCTCTACGGCAGCTATCAGTAGACCAGTTGACTGTCCATTCCACAAAGATGTATCCTGAGAAGGCACAGAAAATACCAGTCATTTTAAAGTTCATGCTATCATTTTAGAGACTTGGGGTTAAAACTCTTTGAATCTGTTTATGTACTTACTCTTTTTTCTTCTACCTCAAGGCTTGCATTAGTACAGCAAGTTCTTTTTCAGCTGAGGTGCCCAGAGGCACAGCTCTGGCTTCTGTAGTTTTAGATGTGCTAACAGTGACATAACCCAATTTCTCTTTCTTCCTTTCATGAAAATACTACCATCAGTATAACATCTCGTCAGTGTTTTAGAGAGGCTTGCTTTCCAAATCAGGTTCACCTGAGCAGACAGTTGCAATATATTATGTTCTACATTCTCACTTGGAGAAGGGAGCAAATGTTCTAAATTCTTGTTTGGAGAAAGGAGAAAAGTGACTGTATTTAAAGTATTGCCGGTTCTCAAGATGGTGGAAGGATTATCTGTTAGTATTGCCTGGTATATAGTAAGTCTTCCTGGAAACAACCAGTCTCTTCCCTTAGCCACCAGAAGAGACAGAACCTGGTGTGGAATACAGATAGTGATAGGTTGACCAAACATTAGCTTGATAGAGTTAGCTGCCTTCAAATTAATGTTTTTGGTAGTCTTTGGATAGATACCAAGGGATGGAATTACCAGATCATCTGTAAGGTATTTTAAATCATATACAGTGTTGTAAGCCAGTATTACCAGAATAAAAAAATGATATAATAAATAATTTAACTTAACTTAAAAATAATAAAAAAAAATAAAGCATGGTTGATCAGACTTTAGTTTTTTGGTCTCTTTACAGATAGACTATATCACCCAGTGAAAGGGACCTAACTGCTGAGTCAAAACTCCCAATGCCTACTCAGCCTCTTGTAAACATTGTCATGGAACTTGGGAGATGTTAGGTAGCCCTAAAACTGGAATTCCTTTTTTTCAGTTGATGAAAGACCTATTGCTGCACTAGATCTCAGTTAGAGGGAACACCTTCCTTCCCTTGGAGGGCTTGATTTAAGGGGGTTGGCAGTTCACTGAAGTTCAAGATCCAAATCCTACAGAACCTGGCCTTGTCTAATAACTCAGTTGTTTTCCTGTGCTAGGAATGGTTTTATAGCTAGCCTGCTCCTTTCTGGAGAGAAGGCTACTGTTTCCTTTTTCTCTTATGAATCTCAAATAAGTGATACTCTGTAGGGAAAGCTGAGCCTGAGTTTTAGAAACTTTATAACCTTTTTCATCTAAGTGGTTGAGAACAATTACAGTATTAACCTAAGAGTCTTTCGTGGTGGAGCTGGCTGGCAGAAGATTATCAACATATGTAGTGTGTCTTTCAGTTACATCTCTCAAATCCTTTGCTAACATTTCCTCTAATACAGGGAGTTTTTGAATACATGAGGCAGGACTGACCAGCAATACTATTGTTTTTAGGTCCTGCCATTCAAGTGTGGAGAATTCCTGTGATTCCTTTGCTAAAGGAATGCAGGAGAAAGTGTCTTTCAAATCCAGAACAGTGTGGAAATGGAAGTGAGGAGGCAAAGATTGCCAAGAGTGAAAGGATTAGGAACTGCTCAATGGGTGTTCTTTTATTGCTCTTAATTTCTATATCTGGTGCTCTCCATTAGACTTCCTCACTGACAAAATTGGGACATTCTAAAAGGAGAGTTGCAGGGGTGAATTATTTCCCTGTTGAATTAAATTGTTGACTGTAGGCTCAATTCCCTCTGGTGTCTTTCCTTTTTTAATAACCTTTGGTTATGATTAAAATTGAGTTCGATTGTATAATTTGTTTATGTTCCATATTTAGAACAAACAGGAGGGCCTCTTTCCTTAAGGTATATTGTCTAATGTTAGGGTCCCCTTCCTGGGGTTTAATATCTATAGGTACTGGGTTTTTTAACTCTTCCTTACTTGCTCTGAGACTCAGTGTCTCAGTTTGTTTCTGTTTGTGAACAGGAGGGCTCTCAGATTTGCTCTGATTGAATGAGGGATGGAGACTTCAAGTTTGGCTCTACTTAAATATAGAGTAGTGCCTACTTTATGTAGGATCTTGTCCCAATAGAACTGAGCATTTTGGGATATACAGAGAAGAAAGGGCCAGATAATTTCAACCTATCTCAAAAAGAATGGGTTCCAAGAATTGTCTACTTTTGCTATCCCCTAATGCCTCTTTTAAAGATACAGTTTGCAGAAGTTAGTTTATCACTTTTTATATTCAATATAGAGTGTGTCGACCACATAGTTCACCAAAACCCCCCTATATCCGGTACCAGCTGGGGTTCTTCAGGGTTAGAAGTTCTATCTCAGGGGCTTGCTGAGAAACCCTGTGGTCCCAGCCCTGTCAGTCTTTATCTAACTGGAGCATTTGTAGGCTAGGGCAGTTGGGCTGAATAATAAGGTCTGCTCCTTTACTCCCAAATTGGGGATGAAAAGGGAAATTCCTCTGTCAGTGTTTTCCTTTTGGCAGATCAAACATTGATTTGGGCCTACCTTTTTAGTTGGTGCCTTAGTCCCATGTTGGGGGCTACTATAACTCATTATTGTTGCAGGTCTCTGTTGATACCCTCCCCTTTGTCCTTGCTGTAATGGAGGTCAACAAGCCTATAGGGCAGCCTGGTTTCCCATAGCCTTGTCTTTTCATCCTCAGTCACATCTCAGTTATTGAATTCTCTGTATGCATCATCCTTCAGCTGATTGGTGGGCATGTTTGGGCCAGTGTCTTGCTTTTAGAGCTTCTGTCTGATGCGTGGGAAACTTTGAGAGATAAAGTAAGTAATTAATGATCAAGAAGCAGTGGTTTCATTGCTTCAGCAAGCTCTATAGGTCTAAGGGCAGTACTGTTGGAAACATTCTCTGAGTTTCTTTAAGAATGCTGAAATGTTTCCTGGTCCTTCTGAATAACGTCCTGTGGACTTTTCCCCAGCTTATTGGTCTTTGATCAGCAGTGCTCATACCTTTCAGAAGTGTGTTTCTATGTTTCAGCCTTCTGTTATCTAGGTCATCATTGGAGTCCTACATCAGTGGGTACTGTTAAGTTGAGTGGTTTTAAAATGACATGCCTTACATAATCTGTTTTCTTTTTCAGCCTCTTCTCTGGCTTTTGCCAGTACTGCCAGTTTTTCCTTTACTGTAAGGTAGGTGTTGAGGAGGATCTGTGTATCAGCCCAAGAAGGGCAGTATGTGGCAGAAATACACCTTGTTATATTTAGAAAGCTTTCAGGATCATTTTTTAGACCCTTAGAGTTGACCTTTCACTTGTAGGGGCCTGGGACTGAAAAAGGAATGTGGAAATTTACTAGCTGTTCATCTTCGTTGGGAAACTGCCTTAAAGGGCACATTAAATTAGGCTAAAATAGGTGGTGGTGCTGCTCCTGGTGCTAGCAGTGATATTGGGTAGAAAACAGGCAAAACAGGGTACTTATCCAAACTTACAAAGGGTAGCAGCTGGCCATTTAAAACAAGCTACACATCAAGTTCTCCCCAGCCTGCACATGCAGTAGCAAGACTACAGAAACTTTAAGAGAAGGTAAAAAGAGATTTACTTATTAAAAGGGCAAAACAAACAAAAGTCACTGAGGGTATAAGGAACCCCTTTGGTAATATTACCCCACAGTCCAGTGTCTAGTCCAAAGAGTACAATGGCTACAGCAGCCATGTGCATCCACAATGGGAGAGAGGCCATTGAAAGTTTTGAGGTAGGGTGTGAGGCCACCCTACCTTCAAAATTTTGAAATTTTGAAATCTGTGGTAGGGAGTGGAATAGGGAGGGCTACAAAAGGCTTGAGGAGGCAAAGGGAGAGGAAAAAGGGGGAAATCAAGGGTATGCCTCCACAATTTTTCTGCTTCTCCCTCCCGAGGGCTCCTGGTTGAGCCTGAAGTTCTTCTGTTTGTGTTCCCCAACCTGGACTTCAGTTTCCTTGCATTTTCCTGCACTAACTCCCATTCGGTGAAGCGCGAATCTCCTGTCTCCCTTTGATGCAGTCTGTCTTGTTCTCTGAAATGAAGGGCCTACTTCTGTCTCATCTCAGCTGCAGGCCTTTCGGTGCCTGTTTGGTTAAATGTTAAGATGTTCCTTTTGGGAACTAAGGAAGAAAACTCCTGTGTTACCATCTTGGTGGTGTTACCATTCCTTGTTTTTCATGTTTGCTTTAACTTAAATTTGTCCTTAAATCTAAAGTGAGTCATAGGTAGACAGTGTATAGTTGGATCTTGGTTTGTTTTGTTTTTTATCCATTTTCTCACTCTGTAGCCATTAACTGGAGTACTGTGTCATGCAAATTTTAAAGTAACCTTGATACTGCCATTTTGCTAATTGTGTTCTATCTTATTGCTCTTTTGTCCCACTTTTCATATTGTGCTTCTTTTGTTTTCCATTGATTTTCCTATGATGATATTCTTTGATTTCTTTTCACTTTCTTAAGTGTATGTCATAGAAATATGTACTTTGTGATGCTTTTATTGACTCTCTTACAACAATTTCTTTTAGGATAATAACAAGTTACTTAAAAACTGCATGGTAAATTAAAAATTACATTTGATGTCTAAAATTCTTAAAATTTGTCATTTTGGGGTGCGTGGTTAAGCAGACAATATACACATAGCATGAACTGTTACTCAGAAACAAAAAGAACTTTTGACATATGCAACAGTTAGGATAAACTCTAAGGAAACTATGCTGAGAAAAAGAACCAATTTTAAAAGTCTATATATTCTGAGTGATTTCTTTAATCTTGAAATATCAGAGTTGAAATGGAGAACAGATTGGTGGTTGCCAGATTAATGAGGGAAGTGGATGTTGCTATAATAGAGCAATAACATGATCCTTAAAAATTCTTATACAGTTTTACTATTCCCCATATACATTATATTATTGCTGTTAGAATTGCATCTTTTTATAGTGTGTATACAGTATATGTTCCTACTTACAGTTATTGATTATGCCTTTACTTTTGATGATATTTTGAAAAATATAATAATGGTTTTTAGAGTATTTTAGCTTAAATACCATTCACACTGAACATATATGACCTCTCAGTCTACCCTAATATGAAGTTAAAGGAGTCAGAACTGTTCTAGCTTTGTTAAAAGTTGTCAACAGCCTGCCATAGTGATGGTTATTAAAGCAAGAAGATGCACCACTCAAAAAATTAATTACAGTTTGTTCAATTTGCATGAGTGAGTCTGGTTTTCCATTTCCCCCTCTCAATTTGAGAAATTTTTAGTCCTTCTTTAAATAAATTTTTTGTACCTTCTCCTCATTCAGAACGCCCATATGTAGATTGATTCACTTTTTGATATCTGCTTATACCCTTAGACATGTTTCACTCTTTTTCATTAATTTTTGTTTTTGATCCTTTGATTAGACCATTTCAAATGATCTTCAAGTTGACTGATTCCTTTTATTGTTTATGATATCGGGTCGAAAGGGGGGGGGCAAAAGCCTCCAAATTACAAACCCCAAGGTCCGTTTCACCCACGCCTAGCAGTTGCCACTCCAAATACTAATTAACAAGGGATTTTATGATCAAGGAAAGTTAACAAGGAAAACTATTAACAAAGAAAGTAAACCAATGAATGACAAAATTCTTTTGAGGCCAAAAATGGCCAGTTATCTTATTCCAGTCACCCGTTGGCCCAACAGTCCTAAACAAAGTCCAAGATGCCCTCTGCCCCCAAACCTCAGAGGTCGGCACTCTAGGGTTGCTCCTGGTTGCTCGTTGGTTCAGCACTTTCTCTGGGTCGCCGCTCCTCCACCTTCACTCGGTGGCTTCTCCCTTCAGGGCCTGATGCTGAAGGGCCCTGAAGGCTCTGGTCCCGAGTCCTTCCACAGGTGCCAAAATCTCTCCGCTCTCAGAAGGCTCTGGTCCCGAGTCCTTCCACAGGTGCCAAAATCTCTCCGCTCTCAGATTCACTTAGTCTGCAACTCCGCTCTCCGATCCTGCTGCCAAAAATCCCCCCCTAATGGCTTCCTCTCCTCCTTTTTAAACTGCCATGCCACTGCCACGCCCCCAAGGGGTGTGGTAGGGGCGGGGCCAACTGCCACTACTCAAGGGTCTAACTGCTGTAAGCCCATGGGGGAGGAGCAAGGGGTGGGGCCGTCTGCCAAAACCCAAGGATGGGGTCGGGGCACCCAGTTTCATTTAGACTAGACTTTTGTTGAACTGAGGTAGTAAATCTTGCAGTTCATTGTTTATATTACATTTGTATTTTTCTTACTGTGGTAATTATGCCTGCATCTCTCAGTTTTAGATTATAAACTCTTAAAGCGTTAATAATTATGCATTTACATTTTTGGTTGTATTCAGTGTATAAGATAAACCCTTTTCGTATTACACTTGTGAATGAAGTTTAATAAGGTTGATAAGGCAACTTAGAACAATGTGTTATTATTCTTGAAACATTCTAGAATACTTGGTCACTCTAAGGCTCTAGGTCCTTCTCTTCAATGTATTTTAAAAAACTACAGCTCTTAAAATGATTCTAAGAGAGCTGTTGGTTTTCTTCCTAGCATTCTGTGAACATAAATGTTTTAACTTTGGATGAATTGTTCACCTTATGGAAGTACAGTTGAGTGGAAGAGTGAATATCTTTAGAAAAAAACTTCGGCAGGTTTTCAGGGTTCAAATAGACCTGAAACAAGAGACAACAAAATTAAGATATTTTTATGTATGTATGCTCCTTGGGTGGGGGCTGTAATATCTTTTAAAAAATTTCTCTCTCTTTTTTTTCATTTGAGAAGTTAATTGTTTTGGGCAATAATATTGTTACTGGAAATACACAGTTCTGTTTTATATCATGTCTCTGTTCAGTTAGACCCACGAAGAGATAATGGACTAGAGGTTAGTAACCTCTGGTTGAGAAAGAGAAATCTACAAACAGAAACAAAAAAAGCAAGGAGTTAATGAGGATAAATCTAAGTTGAGGGTAATGGTAGATTGCTATCAACCCTAAATATCCATGTCTGTGGTGGAAATTAGCTTCCAACATGCCAGAAAGAGACTCAATATGGGTAAGTCAAAAGAAATTTAAAATTCACAAAGCTAAAATGCCTTCTTTAACATACTTCTTCTATCTCATATTCAGTAGGAACTCATTTTGTATCATTTGGAAACTTTGGAATTGGTTTTTGTTAATACCAATATTTTCTAGTATTGCACCTCTGTTATGTGCAAAGATTATGTCACATATTTCTTACCAAAGGTCTGACTTATCAGACATTGCTGGAATACTTAAAATGTGTTTTGGGTATAACCTGTATAGTGAGCCTTGCAGAATGACCCAAGTAAATGAAAATCCTATCTTACATGAATTTAGTGTAATTTTCCAGGCAATTTGCTCATTGGTGACAATATGACACATTCATAAAAATAAACAGATGAACATTTATAAAAAATATAGTGAAAATGATGGTAGATCTGCTACTGATTCAGATTATCCAGCTGTGTAACTTACAGTTAAGAAATGCACTTAAGGATTCTTTTCTCTGTCTATATTAGTAAATATAGAGAACAAGACTGTTAAGCAACTGAAAGTTGAAACTGTAAAGTAGCAAAAAATAGGTTCAATTTTACTTTCTCAACTTTTTCATATCATCTCAGTATTCCAGCTACAGTGTAAAATGCATGATAAACTCATCCTTTGTGCAAAAACACAACAGGGATGGGAATTTTGGAAGTGCTGAGTGATTTATACCAATTTTCTGAATATCTGAAGTTATAATAAACCAGTACAGTGAAATATTTGCTATTAAATGTGTTCAAAATGTGCTCTTGGTAAATTATGTGATAAAAAGTTCTCATTATGTCTTTGTCCCCTAATTTTATTATTTGAAAGGAGTTGATTCTGAATTTTTTCTTACCTTTTAATATTAAGTAATTGTTTTTATTGCAATGTATTTGACAGATACCTTGTAATTCTTGTTATTCTATTACCAAACAGCATGGAGTCTCACACCACTTTGTGGAAACATATGAAGCAATAACTAGGTTTTGTGATGGTGATCTTCATATGTCACAGAAAATGATATAATTTTTAATATAATTTTATTTTTTGTATAATTAAAAAAAATGATTGTACATATATATGTATTTTGCATCAATGTCTACCCAAAGGCTCTCTTAACACCTTAATACCTGTGAACCATCTTAATCTCTTGTGCCCATCTCTCCCCCAATCTTTCCTTCCTCCCCCTCTTTTGTTCTATGCATCAGTTCTGTTGACAGTTTTAAATTATTCTTGTCCATTTTTTTGTTTGTTTTTCCTATATCCCTTATATAAGTGAGACCATCCAGTATTTCACTTTTTCTGTCATTTCCTCTAACATGATTCCCTCTAGCTCCATGCTCCATGCATGTTGCTGCAAATGACATAAGTTTGTCTTTTTTGATTGATGAGTAATATACCATCGTGCACTGAAATGTGTTTCTTATATGATTGGAAGCACTGTCGAACCTTCATAGAAGTTACCTAAACAAATAAAAACTCTGAAGAGTTTTTGTTCTGTAACCTAATAGGCCATGCTGCTAGTGTTATGCCCTCCAAGTGTGGAAATCTGCTAGATAAAAGGAAAACTAGCTGAAAAAGATAGGAATTTTTGTTTGTGAGTTTGTTTTCTGTGATGGTAGTGGTGGCATTTTTTTGGTGGAGGTGCTTTCTTTTGTTTTGCTTTGGTGTTCTCAGAATCCTTGTAGTCAGCAGGGATGTTAGATATCATCTAGAGTAGGGGTTGGCCCTTGAACCAAATCTAGTATGCCTCTGATTTTTGCAAAACCTCTCTGCCCAAGTTTGTTTTATTTTTTTGCAATTGTTAGTAATTTTGAAAATAATGAAAAGGTGAATAATCCATTTTTTATGGCAAATGATGTTATATGAAATTAATTTTACTGTCCATAATATTTTATTTGCATACAGCCACACATTCGTGTATTATCTATGATTACGTTTGTGCTACAGTGACAGAATTGAGTATTTGTGAAGATTATGTGTCTGAAAATTCTAAAATATTTACTGTGTGTCTCTCTACAGATAAGTTTGCCCACTCCTATTTATCAAATTTTATAACAGTGGGGTTCAGCCTGATGATTTTTCTGGTCAGTGAGTGAAGACTCCAGTGACATGTGACATGAACTATCTAGAACCCTTACAGCGAACTGCCATGTATTTCACAAATAAATGTTTACTGAATATCTAACAGAACGAAGGAACTCCTCTATACTTCAACTCTGCTGAGAAATATAATTATAAAAATCTAAGAAGTCAGTGTACCATTTGCTACCTTCTTCCATCTCTCCTTTTCTTCTTCTCCTTTCTGTCAATTGGTGTCTAAGCAGTTAAGAAGAAAATAAGTTTAAATAACATTAACCTCAGAGTTTTATTCTTTTATTTTTTTAAAAAATTATTTATTTATATATATATATATATTTCACATCATTGTGATCCCTGGGGTCCCGCACTACCTCCCCTCCCTGGCCACTCCAGCTGGTCCCCTCCTGCAGTTGTGTACTTTCATTTGGTTGTCCATATATAAGTGAAACCATTTGGTTTTTGTCTTTTTCCTTCTGACTTACTGCTGCCAGTACGATTTCTTCTAGTTACATCCATGTTACCAAAACTTCATCAAATTTGTCATTTTTTATTGATGCGTAATATTCCATTGTATATATATATACAATGGAATGTATATATATATATATATATATATATATATATATATATATATATATATATATACACACCACATCTTTTTCGTCCAGTCATCTGACTTGGGCATTTGGGTTGTTTCCAGGACCTTGCAATTATAAATAGTGCTGCAATAAACATCCGAGCACAGGTGTCCCTTTGTACCCACATTGAGGTCTCTTGGGTAGATTCCCAGAAGAGCTATTGCTGGGTCAAATGGTAGCTCCATTTTCATTAGTTTGAGGGTCTGTTTTCCATAGTGGCTGGACCAGTTTACATTTCCACCAGCAGTGTAAAAGTGTTCCTTTCCACATCCACGCCAGCACTTGTTGTTGACTGTTTTTTGGATGTTGGCCATTCTTATTGGTGTAAGGTGGTATCTCATTGTGGTTTTTGATTTGCTTTTCCCTTACTGCTAATGACGTTGAACATTTTTTCATGTGCCTGATGGCCATTTGGACTTACTCTTTGGAGAAGTGTCTTTTTAGATCTCCCCATTTTTCAACTGGGGTCTTCGCTCTGTTTTTGTTAAGTTGTGTGAGTTCTTTGTGTATCTTTGTTATCAGACCCTTATCACTTGTATGGAGGGCAAAAATTTTTTCCCACTCGGTTGGGATTGTTTTTGTTTTTTTGTCTCTTTTGCTGTACAAAAGCGTTTTAGTTTGATGTAGTCCCAGCTGTTTATGTTTTCCTTCATTTTTTTGCCATCTATGGATGTGTCTAAAACTGGATTTCTAAATTGTAACTCATGAAATGTTTTGCCCAGGTTTTCCTCTATGTATTTAATGGTTTCGGGTCTTACGTCTAAGTCTTTTTTCCATTTTGAGTTGGTTTTTGTACATGGTATGAGGAAGGTATCTTGGTTCATTTTTTTGCATGTCTTGTTCCAGTTTTCCCAGCACCATTTATTGAAGAGGCTGTCCTTGGTCCAATGTAAGTTATTCTTTAGATAAATAGGTTAAAATAGTTTTAATGTTTCAGGTTTTGTAACGATCAGATGATAACAATATTCACGCACTACTAATACTCTTAAAGTATCAACACATGAATTTGGATGGATAGTTGTAAACCTAGTTTAGTTTCCAAAACTCCAGGAATGCAGGATATATAATTGACTCCAAAATCCCTGGTGGGTTGACAATTTGCTATTTGTTCTTTAACCTCTTTTTATTATTAGGTAATTCTTTTAGTTTTTATAAGCACCAATCATAGCTTCTAAAGTTAATTATTGTAAAAAAAGATGCAGTCATACCTAAAAGGATTATTTTTAGTGAAGGTTGAATTTTTGCATTGAAGGAAGAATGCAATTTTTTGGAATAGATCTCAGTTCCATTAGCTTCCTTGCTTGGATTTTGTTCTCATTTTTTTATGGCAGTAGTTCTGTCTGCTAAATTTGATGGTTTTAATGTTGACAGTCATTTTATAAATATGTATGGAATATCAATGCAGAGCAAGGCATTGTGCTTATGCCAGTGTCTATTGTGGATTACTATTTTTAATGTTACTGGATGTATAGTGCTCTTTTTAAAAAAATTTAAATAATTTATGTATATATATATATATTTTCACATCATTGTAATCCCCAGGGGTCACTCACCATCTCCCTTCCCTGACTGCTCCCACTCGTCCCCAACCCCCAAGTGTGTACTTTAGTTTGGTTGTTAGCTTGTTTTGACATTTTCTCCTGACATTTTGTTTTTTCTATGTTCCATATATTAGTGAAACAGTTTGGTTTCTTTCTTTTTCTTTTTGACTTGTTTATGCTAGTATGATTTTTTTCAGGTACATCCATGTTACCATAAATTCATCAAATTTGTCATTTTTAATTGATGTGTAATACTCCATTGTATATATATATACACCACACTTCTTCATCCATTCATCTGTTTTGGGACAATTGGGTTGTTTCCATGTTCTTGCAATTATATATAGTGCTGCAATAAACATCCATGCACAGGTGTCTCTTGGTACCCTTTGAGATCTCCTTTGGGTAGATTCCCAGCAGAGGGATTGCTGGATCAAATGCTAGTTCCATTTTCATTAGTTTGAGGGTCCGCCACACTGGTTTCCATAGTGGCTGCACCTGTTCACATTTCCACCAGTAGTGAAAGAGTGTTTTTTTTCTCTCCACATCCACCCCTGCACTTGTTGTTGCCTGTTTTTTTGATGTGGGCCATTCTTACTGGTGTAAGATACCACAATGGTATCTCATTGTGGTTTTGATTTGCATTTCCCTGATTGCTAGTGATGTTGAGCATTTGTTCATATGCCTGTAGGCCATTTGTATTTCCTCTTTGGAGAAGTATAGCCTTAGTTCTCCTCATTTTTTGATTGGACTTCTTGTTTAGTTTTTGTTTAGTTATGTGAGTTCCTTGTGGATCTTCGTTCTTAAACCCTTATCATTCTTGTGGAGGGCAAAAATTTTTTCCCATTTGGTTGGGCTTCTTTTTGTTTTCTCTGTTGTCTCTTTTGCTCTTTAGTTTGATGTAGTCCCATCTATTTATGTTTTCCTTCATTTTTTGGCCATCTGTGCAAGTGTCCAGAAAGGGACTTCTGTGTTGTAATTCATGGAAAGTTTTGTCCAAGTTTTCTGTTTGTATTTTATGGTTTCAGGTCTGACATCTAAGTCTTTTATCCATTTTGAATTGGTTTTTATACATGGTGTGAGGGAGTTGTCTTGGGTAATTTTTTGCATGTCTTGGTCCAGTTTTCCCAGCATCATTCATTGAAGAGGCTGTCTTTGTCCAGTGTAAGTTTCTCACTCCTTTGTCAAAGATTAGTTGACTGTATATGTGTGGTTTTATTTCCGGGCACTCAGTTCTATTCCATTGGTCTGATTGTCTTTTTTTGTACCAGTACTATGCTGTTTTAATTGTTATGACTTTGTAGTATACCTTGAAGTCTGGAATAGTTAATCCTCCATTCTCTCTTTTTTAAGCCAGGAGGCTTTTTTATATTTGAGGTCTTTTGTTATTCCATATGAATTTTTGTAATTTTTGTTCTATCTCTTTAAAGAATGTCATTGGAATTTTTATAAGAATTGCCTTGAATCTGTAGATTGCTTTTAGAAAGATGGACATTTTTATGATGTTAATTCTTCGAACCCATGAGCAGGGAATGTCTTTCCATTTCCTTAAGTCTTCTTCTGTTTCTTTTAGCAGTGTTTTAAAGTTTTATTTGCATAGTTCTTTCACATGTTTTGTTAGGTTTGTTCCCAGGTACTTAATTTATTTTTGGTGTGATGGTAAATGGGATGGTTTTTTAAATTTTCTTCTGCTTGGCTTTTTGAGTATAGGAAAGCGACTCACTTTTGTGTGTTGATTTTATAACCAGCTACCTTGCTGAACTGGTATATTATTTCAGGTAGTTTTTCTTTTCTTTTTTTTCTTTCTTTTATTTTGTTCTTTAGGTTACAACGTCTATGTTATTATTATTTTTCCCCCTCCCTCCTCCCTCTGGTGCCCCTTCCATTCTCTCAAACCCCACTCTTGTTTCTTAGCTGTGCTGTGTCCATTAGTCTCTTTCCTATGTTAGTGTCTTTTCTCTGGTGCGGGACTGCATTGTTGGGACCAAGCGAATCTTGCTGTTAGATTTTCAGTCTTAAGTTTGCGTTGGGTGGCCAAATTCTATTCACTTGTGATCTGTCCATGTTTTCTTGCTGCAGGCCGTCCTCTCCAAACCAATCCCATCTCCATTATTTTGTTGCTTATCCTTATGGCTCTGGTGTTGGACTTAGAGGGTCTTGCCCCTGGCCAGTGTTGGTTGAGAAGTTTCTCTGTGAGTTCATACTTCTGCAAGTGTCCTTTGTAGATCATCTCCTCTGCTTCGGTTTGCAGTTTTGATGTGGGGCCCATTACCCCCTCCTTGGTCCTCCTCTTCTCTCCCGCAATGGGGGGAGGGCATGTTGTTCTCCTTGAACATTTCTCCAAAATGAAGTCCCGGGTCTTGATCCGGGGGGCGCAAAAGTGCGCATGGTGACTTTGTGTCTCTGGGCTGTTTTGTTTTGGTCTTATGTGCACTGGATTGTTTGGTCGTCCCTCTGCTTTGTCCAGTACCGGCCTGTGGGCTGGACTCTTGTCTGGTCCCTCACGCATTCCATGTTGAGGTTGGCAACGCACTAATTCTGGTTCCCCTGAGGTTTAGCTGGAGTAAGAAGTAAGAGAGAAATGGAAGGGACCCCGCGCCGCTGCTGCCCCCCCCAAACCGTACTCTCCTCCTCAGCAGGCCTTGGGAGTGCGGTTCCTGAGCCCTGAACGCCGGCCACCCCGGGCAGCCCCTGGAAGCAGCCACCGGCCCCTCCCCCTCCCTGCCGCACAGGGAGCGGGGCACGGCTGGCCACGCGCCTGCACGGTGACGGCCTATGTGTGGCCGCCACCGGTGTGGGCCAAGGATAACCCATGCACCCCTTGAGCACGCGTGCGCCCTGCCTCACTCACCCTCCAGAGGCAGATGAGGTCGGCAAGCGCCAACGGTGTGGCCCCCGTAACCGGGGGTTGTGGGGGGAGAACTAAGTGGTCACCCCGTGTGGCACCGGGCACCGGCCGCTCCGGGCAACCCCTGGAAGCGGCCACCGGCTCAGGTAGTTTTTCTGTGGATTTTTTTTGGGAGTTCTCTACATAGAGAATCATGTTATCTACTTATAATGATAACTTCAGTTCTACTTTCCCTATTTGTATCCCTTTGATATCTTTTTCTTGCCTTATTGCCCTTGGTAGAATTTCTAGTACAATGTTAAAAAGTAGTGGAGAGTAGGCATCCTTACCTAGTTCCAAATCTTAATTGCAATGGTTTTAGTTTTTCCCCATTTAGGATGATGTTTGCTGTAGGTTTGTTTTAAATGGCTTTTACTGCTTTGAGGTATGTTCCTTTTATCCCCAATTTTTCAAGAGCTTTTATCATGAATGAGTGTTGGACTTATCAAATGCTTTCTCTGCATCTATTGATATGATCATCTGGTTTTTGGGTTTCTCTTTGTTGATGTGGTGGATTATGTTTATTGATTTCCGGATGTGTGATGTTTGCTTCATAGAATGTATTTGGCAGTTTTCTTTCTTTATCAATTTTTGGGAAAAGTTTTAGCAATACAGGCTTTACTTCATCTTTGAATATCTGGTAGAATTCATTTGTGAAGCCGTCTGGTCCTGGGGCCTTGTTCTTAGGGAGATCTTTGATGATGACTGCTTCTGCTTCAATTTTGCTGCTTGTGATTGATTTGTTTAGGTTCTCTATTTCTTCTTTGTCAATTTTGGAGAGCTGTCTTTCTAGGAACCTGTCCGTCTCATCCAGGTTGTTGCATTTGTTTGCATATAGATGTTCATAGTAATCTCTGATTATCTGTTGGATTTCTACTGTGACCATTGTAATTTCTCCTCTTCATTGTGTGATCCTGTTTATTGGGTGTTCTCTCTTCTTTTCTTTGTGAGCTTTGCAAGGGGTTTGTCAGTCTTATTTATTTTCTCAAAGAACCAGCTTTTGGTTTTGTTCATCTTCTGGATAGTCATTTTGATTCCTAGATTATTTATGCTTTTATTTTTATTATTACTTTTTTATTATTAAATAATTTATTTATATAGATATATATTTCTCATCATTGTAATCTCTGGGGGGTCACCCACCATCTCCTCTCCCTGACCACTCCAGCTGGTCCCCACCCTCCTGTTGTGTACTTTCATTTGGTTGTTCGTATATTAGTGAAACCATTTGGTTTCTGTCTTTTTCTTTCTGACTCGTTTCTGCTTGTATGATTTCTTCTAGATCCATGTTTCCATAAATTCATCAAATTTGTCATTTTTAATTGATAAGTAATACTCCATTGCGTATATATACCACATCTTTTTCATCCATTCATCTGTTTTGGGTCATTTGGGTTGTTTCTATGTCCTTGCAATTATAAACAGTGCTGCAATAAACATCCGAGCACAGGTATCCTTTTGTACCCACATTGAGATCTCCTTTGGGTAGGTTCCTATAAGAGCGCTTGCTGGGTCAAATGGTAGTTCCATTTTCATTAGTTTGAGGGTCTTTGATACTGCGTTCCATAGTGGCTGAACCAGTGTACATTCCCATCAGCAGCATAAGAGTGTTCCTTTCTATCCACATCCATGCCAGCACTTGTTGCCTGTTTTTTTGATGTGGGCCATTCTTGCTGGTGTAAGGTGGTATCTCATTGTGGTTTTGATTTGCATTTCCCTGGCTACTAGTGACGTTGAGCAATTTTTCATGAGCCTGTTGGCCATTTGTATTTCCTCTTTAGAGAAGTGTCTTTGTAGTTTTTCTCCCCATTTTTTGATTGGACTTCTTTTTTATTTTTGTTTAACTGTGTAAATTCCTTATGGATCTGCCTTATTAAACCCTTATCACTCTGTGGAAGGCAAAATTTTTTTCCCATTTGGTTGGGCTTCTTTTAAAGATTTTTCAGTTGTCTCTTGCTGTACAGAAGCTTTTTAGTTTGATATAGTCCCATCTGTTTGTTTTCCTTCATTTTTTTTGCCATCTGCAGATGTTTCCAAAAAGGGATATCTGAATTATAGTTCATGGAGGGTTTTGCCCAAGTTTTCGTCTATGTATTGTATGATTTCAGTCTGACATCTAAGTCTTTTATCCATTTTGAATTGGTTTTGTACATGGTGTGAGGGAGTTGTCTTGGTCCCTTTTTTTGCAGGTCTTGTCCAATTTTCCCAGCATAATTTATTGAAGAGGCTGTCTATTCCAATGTAAGTTTTCCCCTCCTTTGTCAAAAATTAGTTAACTATATATGTGTGGTTTTATTTCTGGCCTTTCAGTTCTGTTCCATTGGTTTGATTGTCTGTTGATGTACCAGTGCCATGTTGTTTTAATTATTATGGCTTTGTAGTATAACTTGAGGTCTGGAATAGTTAGACCTCCATACTCTCTTTTTTTGTCCAGGATGTTTTTTGAGATTCGAGGTCTTTTGTTATTCCATATGAATTTTTGTAATTTTTGTTCTATCTCTTTAAAGAATGTCATTGAAATTTTTATAGTGATTGCATTGAATCTGTAGATTGCTTTTGGTAGGATGGCCGTTTTGATGTTAATTCTTCCAATCCATGAGTAGGGAATGCCTTTCCATTTCCTTATGTCTTCTATCTCTTTTAGCAGTGTTTTAAAGTTTTGTCTAGTTCTTTCACGTGTTTTTTTAGGTTTATTCCCAGATATTTAATTGTTTTGGTGCAGTTGTAAATGGGATATTTTTATTATTTTCTATCTTCTGCTGGGTTTTGGATTTTTTTGTTGCTCCTTTCCTAATTCTTCAAATTGGGAGGTTAGGTTATTTCTTTGGTTATTTTCTTGCTTTTTGATATGAGCCTGTATTGCTATGAACCTTACTCTTAAAACTGCTTTTGCTGAGACCCAGCCATTTTGAAATTTTGTGTCTTCTTTGTCATTTGTTTTGAAGTAGGTTTTAACTTCTTCCTTAATTTCCTCAATTACCCATTCTTCGTGTAGTAAAATGTTGTTCAGTCTCCATGTATTGGGCACTCTTCTTGCTTTCTTTTCATGGTTGATTTCTAGTTTGATGCTTTATGATCAGAGAAAAAATGGTAGTATTTTAATCTTTGTATATTTATTAATATTTGTCTTATGTCCTAATATGTGATCAATTTTGGAGAATGATCTATGTGGACTTGAGAAGAAGGTATATCCCTTTCTTTGAGTTGCTGCATCCTATAGATATCCCTTAGGTCCTTTTGGTCAAGGTGTTCATTTAGAGGTTTTGTGTCTTTGTTTAGTTTTTGTCTTATTGATCTGTCCTTTGATGAGAATGGAGTGTTGAAATCTCCAGCTGTATATGTATTTTCACCGATGTCTGCTTTCAGTGCTATTGGCAGTTGTCTGATGAATTTTGGTACTCCCTCATTTGGTGAATGTATGTTAATAATTGTTACATCTTTGTGATGTATTGACCTTTTTACCATATTATAGTGTCCTTCTTTATCTCTTATCACCTTTTTTATCTTAAAGTCTGCTTTATCTGCAACTAATATGGCTACTCTTTCCCTCTTCTGGGGTCCATTTGCTTGCAGAATTTTTTCTGGCCTTTTACTTTTAGTCTACACTTACCATTAGAGTTCATGTGAGTTTCTTGCAGTCAGCAGAATGTTGGTTTCTGTTTTTTGATCCAGTGAGCTACTCTGTTTCTTTTGTTGGTGCATTTAGACCATTAACATTTAAGGTGATCATTTGAGGGTCTGAGGTTATCATTTTGGTAGTCATTTCGTGGTTCTGCTAACTAGTTTTGATGCTTCTGGTTTTCGGTTGGTGTAGGTCTTAGAGTTTCTCATAGAGTTTCTTTAGTGGAGGTTTGGTAGTGGCGAATTTCTGGATACTTTGTAAAGGTTCTTATTTTTCCATCATAAAAGGAGATCTTTGCAGGGTAGAGTATTCTTGGTTGGCATTTGATTTCTTAGAGTTTTTTGAATATGTGGCTCCATCTTTTCTTGCCTGAAGTGTTTCTTCTGAGAAGTTTGAGGTCAGTCTGATAGGTTTCCCTTTGTATATTATCTGTTTCCTTTCTCTGGTCAGTTTCATTAGTTTTTACTTATCTTGGACTCTGGGAAATTTTATGTTAATATGTCTTGCCGTGTTTTTCTTTTCATAAAGTAGTTTGGGGTTCTTTTGGCTTCCAGTATATCTATTTTCATTTCTCTCTTCAGTTTAGGGAAATTCTCTATTATTTCTTTAAATAGATTTTCAGACCCCTTGACTCTCACTACTCTTATGTTTCCTTTCCTCAAGTCTGAAAGAACTCTGAGTTTTTTTTTTTTATTTTTTAAAATTTATTTTTTTTCTAAATTCTTTTAAATTCTTACATAGGTAAATTGTTACTGGGATGCCTTCCCTCCTCCACCCCCCCACCACCTTGTGTTCACTCAGTCTCCACTCTCATTGTTCTTTTTTGGTTTATGTTGGATTCATTGGTCCTTTGGTCTCTTTTTCTGTGGCTGTGTCCATTTGTCGGATGAGGGACTGTGTTCCAGGGCCACGGCACATTGTGCTTGATGGTTTGTAGTCCTTAGCTTTGTATTGGGCAGCCAGTCCATGCTCATTTGGTGTCTATCGGTGTCTTCTAGTTGCTGGCTCCAGTACGATCTCCTTGCCATTCCGCTGTC
>PVHY01004358.1:0-95087 GCA_004024945.1 Uropsilus gracilis | reverse complement strand
AGGAAGGAAGGAAGGAAGGAAGGAAGGAAGGAAGGAAGGAAGGAAGGAAGGAAGGAAGGAAGGACTCTAGACAAGCTATAAAGCTATAGATAAACAAGATGGACCATCTCAAATATGCAATATTCTTTGAGTTCCATCCCCTGTACATAAGCAAAAAGGATAGCATCCCCTTAAGTTCACAACTTACTGCTCGTCTCCTAAGCATCAGTGCAGGAAAGAGAATAAATAGTTCAAGTCTTGGTCTCATACGGAAGACACTATAGGTCAAAAGGTAATTTTCATGTGATGTTTCCAATGACTACAAAATAATGGGTCCATGGATGTTGAATTTCGTAGTTAATCTATATCTGGCCTGCAACAGTATTTTAAAAGCATGAAATCAAAGGGAGAGGATAAGAGAACATTAGTCAATGGCTTAAAATCATATCTTTAGGATTAAAAAATATTTTTTCTGTTTCTAGGGAAATGGGCACATTTTATATCACTGGGCCCATTTTCTAGTAAGTCAGGAGTCAGATGAAACAGAATCTGAGTTGTACCCTTTGGAGGGGGCAGGTGTTTCCTAATTAATTCCATTTTCCTAATCTGGTCCACTTGACTCCTTTGTAGATTCTACCTGACCCCTCTAGGCATTTGTGTTAATCACATTCCCATGCAATATGATGAATCCTGAGCCTAGGGACCCAAAGAGGAAAAAGCAATTTAGGACAATGCTGCTCACCTCCGGCTAACTATATGTTTACTTGCTATATCTTTAAAATGTATCAACTTTGGTGTGCCTTTCCAGATCAGTTGAATTGATATCTTTGGCAATGGACCCAGGCATTCATATTTTTAAAGTTAACTTTACTGGCTTACATATAACACATGGTTGAATCTCCCATCTTTCTATTTTTGCTCACATTTTCATGAAAAGTACATTTTAAAACTACGTACCTCTACTTATATTGTTAATTGCCATCCAACGTTTGTCACAAATTTAAGTAGTTGCAATGTCTATCATTTCCTATTAGGAGTAAATATTGACACTTTAAAATTATTGTTCAACTCTTTCATCACCCACTTTTAAAATATGAGAATAATAAATTCCTAAGCCTGAGAAAGTTTCTACACTTTTTTTTCTTCTGGGTGAATTTCTATTCTACTTTCTTCAAAGAATATGATACTGTTTATGCTTGAAATTCTTTGATTGCTCATTCTTTCACATATATTATCAGGCAGGTCAGCTTTAGAAATATTACAAATAGAAATTATGAATCTGATTTATATACATATATCTATTGTACTTGTATTAGCCCAGACCTTCCAAACAGACTGGGAAATAAGGTGTATGTAGATAGTGTCTTTAGAGATTTATTCCCAAGTAACATGAGAAGAAATAGTGAAACAGAAAAGAGAGCCATGCAGTTGCTGATTTAGGAACCTCTTCAGGTAACTAGAGCTCAGTGCCACTGGGGATCCTTTAAAGAACTCTATAGAATGTGCCCCCAAAATGTCTGTGATTAAAAAAAGAAGAGTATACATGGTATCTTACCTTCTATTAGCCTAGTGTTCCCCATGAGATTTTAATTCCCATTTCCTTCTAGGTCCACACATCTAAGTGAAACCGGGATCCCAATATGGACAGTATTAAAATTTAGGCCCTGATGCCATTAGCTGTGTCTGAAAAACACAGAGGTAAAAGAGGCCTAAATAGGAAGAGTACTTTTACTTTGTTCCAAACCCCAGGTGAGGAAGAGGAAATGTATCATATCACCAAGAGTGTTGTAGAGGGAAATTGGAGCCTTTGACTTTTAGGAGGAAAATAAAGAGAGAGATAAAAAGGAAAGGAGCAGAAACTGGAGACAGAGACTTTTGGGGAGAGGAGAAACATGAGGATAGGGAATGGTAGATGGGTAAAGAGTAGCCCGAGTAACCAGGCTGGGCAGAAGCCCCCTGAAAGAGTGATCTAGTGGTGGCAGGGAGCCATGGTGGCCAGTAGAAGAGTGGTGGTGTGGAGAATGTGGCACCACAGCAATGTGACATGGAAACCTGGTACTTAACCTATAGACAGCCAGGGATTTGGAAAGCTAGTTCATGCATCAGTAGTTGTGGAAAATGTTTGAAGATCCTTGGAGAAGAGGAACCACTTGGAACACTGCAGAGAGATGAAGCAAAGAGAAGATATCGGAGAAAGACTGAACTTTGCAGAGTGCCTGCCTCAGGTTTGGAGGGGCAAAGGGGAATGTAACTGAGGTATAGTGCTATCAGGTTACACTTGTGTATCATATATTGTTGCAACAATGTCTAATATAAAAAGGAAGTTAAAAATATTTGACCTTGGGCATAAGAAATATTTGATAATCTCTTGGAAGATCTTGGAACTTCCTCACTTGTGCCAGTTGAAGAACACCAGTACAGGAGAACTAGGAAAAATTTCTTCAAGGAAAAACTACTGTATAAATAAAGCCTTAAGAGGAATAAAAACAATGTCAAGTGAAAGACTGTTTCAGACCAGAAATACTATGACCAAAGGTATAGAAAAATAGAATGATGTATTCAGGGAACTATATACAGTTTGAGAAAGTATTTATCAAGAGAAAATAATGAAGAAACATATGGGAACTAAGTCATATTGTTACTTTCTATGTCATGTTAGTAAACTTCCTCTTTATTGTGCAGCTATGAAAAGACTTAGTAGGGTTTTAGGCAGAAGGGACTAAATGTTAGAGAGACATTTGTCATAAAATGATTAAGGCTTGGATGACAATTGAGTCTATAATAATAAGTAAGGAGAATAATGGACAAATATTTAGAAAAGGAATCCATAAAATCCAACAACCAAATGGAGTGGAAGAAAGTAGAGGTTAGAATGACTCATTGGTTTCTGACTTGGACAGTTTAGCTGGTGACTAAGTAGTATAAATACAAGCAGTAGTTTATTCAAGTTTTAAACAAACCAGGTCCTAAAATTTATGATTGCCTCCTATGAGTTCGGCCATCTGAGCAAAATCATCAGAATGGGTTATTTTTCGACGTCTATCTTAGAATTTACCCCCCTTAAAAGGCTTTCCTACTCCTATCCAGTGAGATGGGGTTTCTCTATCTTCTACATCAAGGATAGAAAATCCAAATGTCTTCAGAAAGTCACTGATACTTCTGGAAGACCCATTCACACAACTGATATGATTACAGTTCTCTAGAGTTAGGGAACAAGGTGACCCTACTACAGAATTAGGAAAGTCATTGGAAATGTATAAGCACAAGTCTTAGGGAAGAGAATGGACACAGAGAATTTTGCTTACCAAAAAGCATTAAATTTTATATATTTGAAGACATTTTGAGACATTCTACGTGATTGCTTGTCTTCCTCACCTTTTACTTAAAATAGAACTGTAAAAGAGATTTGCTACCAAATGAAATAGGCATTTGTAGGTAGATGCTTAAGCATATCTTTGTTTATAGTTTCTACTGTATTTTTCTGATTTGAAAGACATGGGAAGTGATAAAGATAATAAGATGATGATGCATAAGAAAGTATGTCAAAAGTCACTGAGTACTTACAGGTGTTAACTGTCGATATCTTCATTATCATCATTATAAGACATGCCTGAAAAATTCACCCAGACTATTCCAGATAGTACAAAAGTATTAAAACTAGAAAGTCAAGATGATCATCATTACTAGTAACTGAAATCAACTCTTATTAAAACATATTTATTTCTATTACCTTGACATACATTTTCATCAAATAAAAGTCTTTGCTGTTAAATCTATGCCTATTAGCACTACATTTGAGACATGAAACATGAATACTTAATTTTTACTGTTCTTTTTAAGCACTCTATCTTAGTCTTTCTTATTAAAAGGGCAATAAAATATAACTTCCAATTATCAAGTATTTAATTTCAGTTACTGGTAATGTAGAATGTATCCCCAAGACAAATAAAAGTAAAATTTTACAAAAGGCTGTTTATCAGAAAGTTGAGAACTAGATGTTTTTGATTTGCAATCTTCTGTTCTGGACTGTAAGTACAGACAGTCACTAAGCACTAGGATTCTGTTCAGTGTAGGGGTTAAGTTGCTGCTGTAAATTTTCTATGTTTATTTTTGCCCTATTTTTGCAAAATGTAAGTAAAATCTCCAACAGCATTAGTTTACCAAAGCAAAGCACAGATGTAATGTAGATGAAAACAGTTATGACAAGAGATAACAAATGTTAAGTTCAGATCATTTTAATGTTCCCCACAAAGGTTCTGATAAAAAAAAAAATGACTAAAATAAATGGTATTAGTATAAATAAACAATCACCAGCAAAATGATACTAGTCCACAAATATTAATTAAAACTGGATTAGACCCAAAACCATAAAATATGGAGAAGAAAATGCAGGTGACATGCTCCATGATATTGGCCCTAATGATAACTTCTGGTACTCAATTCCAAGAGCAATGAAACAAAAATAAAAAACAAAGAGCTAGGACTCACAGCCAGGGAGGACGATGTGAGACCTAGAATAAAAATTGAAAAAGAAAAGAAATTAACCTAGGACTACATGAAACTGAAAGGATTTTGATGATGATGATGATGATGATGATGATGATGATGATGATTGATGATGTTTATTCTGGTTGACAATTTAGGCCATAGACATGTACATGAAAATTCCTTAAAAGGGATGAGTATGTGGGGGATTAGGAGGGGTGGGGATGGGCAGGAGTGGTCAAGGAGGGAAGGTGGTGTGTGGTTCCCAGGGAATACAAAGATGTGAAACACATATATAAAAAAAATAAAGAAAGGAAAAAAAAAAAAGGAATCAGCACAATTTCCACGCTGGGGAGAAGCAGCTCTCCTGCCTGCGAAACCATCATCAAAACCAAAAAATTATTCTACCGAATGGGGGAAAATATTTGCATATCATATGCCCAAAGAGAGCTTAGTATCCAAAATATATAAATAACTCATAAAATTTAACAACAAAATACAAACAACCCAATCAAAAAATTCTGCAATAATATTGCTTCATAGTATCCCTTAACTCTGCATACCCCCTTTTTATCCTATTGTTGGATCTCATTGTTGGTTATTCATTTCTTATTCCCTGAATTCACATCTTCCTCAACTTCACTCCCAGTCAAAGCAAACACTAATTTCACTTTCCTCTCTTACAGGAAATCTTTTATAAATATATGACTTCTTATGAAATAAAAAAACTAAACTTTTTTTTTAATTATAAAGATAACCTTTATTTTCCACAAGACGAAAGTGGCCTTATAGTTTAACTTTCTATAAGAAAACAGTCAGGGATATGTCCAACTCTGAGTTTAGCTAAAATTAAGTCATATGAGGAATTGATAGTCACACTAATATTTCTAACCAGTATGTTTTTAAAATACCACACATCAGTTTTTCATTTTTTATAGCAAAGAAAAAATTTAAATTCCAGTATTTTACAAGTTATTTACAAGGTATATTTACAAGGTATATGAGAATGTGTAAGACCAATGTGAGAACTAAACAAGTTAAAATACATAAAGAATTTAGAACAGAACATTGCTGGTTAGATGTAAATTTAACGAGAACTTTGTGATAAAGAATTAACGTGAACACAATAACTGGCTTTTCTTAATAAGTTTTACTCAAGAGATCAAAGAGAGTAATGACACACAAACACCACTGGTCACTAAAATAGCAACTTAGATCTTTTAGCAGAGTATTTTTTGAGTTTCTTTACTTCTCTAAGCAAACAAAAAGATTTAAAGGGCCATCCATCAGGGTTAAAATCACATTTTTTTGTACAAATTTAAGCTATACCAACAAATATAAACCTATAAAGAAATTTCATACAAAATTTTTCATATATAACTGCTTTCATACATAAAATATTTTATCATGCTCTCTTCATATTTAATTGCTTAAACTTACAACATGTTTACAAATTAGTGAATAGGAGTAATATATTTCATAATCTCATAGGGATGAAAACATGAGTGATACCTTTCTCCTAAGCTATCAAGTCAGGCACAGCAAACAGGCCAACTTTCTGAAATTTTCAATATGAACAGGCAATCAAGAATTACTTCTATCACAGAAAGGTCCAGTGAAACACACACAAAGAATATTTTGTGGACAGGAAATTTACTTAACATAACAATAGGAAGAAACATAATGACATAAAATTTGTTTCCAGGGAGGATACTGCATTGACAGATGTCTAAAAGAATACAATGAAAATAGGATAATCATAGAACAAGAGTTCTTAGAAAACAGACACTACAGTAGTCAAGCTACTGAGTAAAATGAGTAGAATGATACCTATATCATATTTTTTATGACTTACAATGAAGAAAGAATGCAAGAAAATAACTGCTCTTTATTATAAGTTCACATATTCTTACAACCATTTTGAGATAGATGATAGACTTTTTGAAGTCCAATTAAGTGTTTATGTAACTTATGATTTTTACACAATTATCTAATTTTTCTCATTTATTAAAGTTATGTGTATACTTATCATTGGTCTTTAGTGAAAGGTTACTAACTGTAGTTGAACAATTTGAATTTGTCACTCATTGCAAGGAGAGGAAACACACTTAACTGGGAATCATAATGCATCTTAGTTAAGCAGGTATTAGAACCTATTACAGGATTTGGATGTCTGTCAGATTTTTAGGAGGTTCTAAGGAAGTGGGGTTTCATTATCAATTAGATATTGTCAGAATGCAGAGTTAATTCTGATTGAAAAATCTCAATAAATCTCACATAAGACTAAAGGAAGATGAAAGTTTTAATTGGTAAATAAGCAGCAGTGACACATCAAGCAAGAGAGGAAACTATCTGGTGTATTGTTGCTTACACAGTGACCCAATTTAAAATGGATGGTCTATGATATTAGAACAATGGGAGAAGAACAGCATTCACTTTAAAGCATCAAATAATTTTTTAAGAACTCTGAAATTTAGTTTCCTTCAAGATCAGAGACCAAATCTCAATCATATGTGTAACAACTCTTTAACAAGAGTTAAATATAACAGATCAGGGTCATTACTATAAAAACTTCAGGAAGTTGTCTAACAACTACCAGCTGTCATCTGGAAGGACTGGTACTAGTGTTTGAATAAGAACCTCTTGGTTTGTGCAAAAACTGTCTACATAACACATTCCAGCTAGATAGAAGCTCATTAGTATACAGGATATTATCATAATGTAAAATTTCAATTGTTTTACCATATTCCCTATGCATGGTTCTTTCCCTTTGCTACTCATGAGCATGCTAGGAATCCCTATTCACGTTAGGACTTTAGCTAAGGATGGCTTTAAACTAAAACAACTCCTGAAGAAAATTAAAGCACAAACTGCTAAGTGTCATCTTTATCTCATAGGGAACAACTAGTTTGTTCTTCTAGGCAACAGATGTTTCCAAAGTTGCTGCCAAAATGTTTAGTGGGGAGATGATGCTAGAGGTGCAGCAGAAGGTATGACAGATGTATGTATAATACCAGGAGCAGAGGGAAGGCAATGATGAGGGTCTACTCTTGAAACTAGTGCCAACAATCACCATCATGGAGAACATTGTGTGTGGCAGTGTTTCTTAATAAGGTGTCACTGAGTTCTTATTTATCTCATCCATTAAATGTGCCAATCAGAAATTAATGTCATTGTGTAAGACCATTGATGAGGCCAATGAATAGTAAGTGGGTGCCCATAGTTGCTAATATGTGGATAAGTGATACGATTCTCAAATAAATATCCTTGCCTTCAAAGTGTGTTGAAGTACATCTGGGGGCCAGTCTCGCTGTATGTGTTCTTACAGATATGTCACATTGCCTATGTTCTTATTATAGTGGTCACACACAAGCTGAATGGACTTGAAATTATTACATAAAATTTTATATTCTCAGTCTAATGTATAAAATGGGAAAAGAAGGAATATTACTGTAGGGAGTTTGGGGGAGGATTAAATGAAATAAGGTGTCAAATTTCTCAGATTGAGAGTAATAGTAGTACTCAATGAATATTATTTTCATTGTTTCTAATGAAGATTGATGTAGTATTTAAATAAAGATAGCTTAGTCTACAACCATACCACCCTGAATGCACCTGGTCTTGTCTAAATAAAGATAGCCTGACCATGACCCAAATAATGCAGAATGTGGAGAAAATAAAACCAATGTCTCCCAAGTTGTTATTAAATCTATCAGCAAAAATTGCATATAACAACTGCCTCCACAAAGACTATTTTTGACATTAAATGAAAATCCCCTGTGCCTTTTGAAGGAAGAACAGGGTTCCCTGTAAAGTCCTCCTAATTTTTGGAACCTAGGAACATAGTATTATAAATGACAAAAAAAAAATGTTGCAAGAATAACTAAGGATATGCACCTTGGAACAAAGAGATTAGTCTAGATTATCCAGGTGGGACCAATGTAATCAATGGATTCTTATCAGTAAGGGAGTTAGAATAACTGGAGTCAGAGAGATATAGTATAAGATTGAACTGGCTATTACTAAATCCGAATAAAAAAAAAATCTGGATCAACAATGAGGAATGTAGGGAGTGAAGTCTTAACTACAGTGTCAACAAAGGGAGACTACTTCATTTTAGCCAATGAGACCCTTGTAGCACTTTTAACAGAGAAAACTATAAATAGTTAAGCGTGTATTGTTGTTAACCCACTAAGTGTACAAATACTTCTTATAGCAGCAAAAGGAAATTAATATAATATGTCTTGACTTCTATTAAATAACCATTATAAAATTACTACAGAACATTTAGTATTAAACTGTATATGTACTAACAGGAAAAAAAATAGTAGTTTATTGAAAATTATTCTTGATCTGTCTATAACTAGTTCATTCCACAAACTTATCATAGAATGTTACCCCTGAATGGGCATTTGTATGAAAGCCAGAAAGGTGGGGTTTCTCTTTCTGTAATGCAAGTCCCTGACTTTGGCTTTGATTGCGGAGATATCCACTTCAAAAGACACGTACAAGGCACAGAATGGGATAATGTGGGAGGGTCCCACTTCCACCCCTTTGCATCCCAGCTCCCAGTCTCTATTGTTTTAGAGATCTTGGTTGATTTCAATAGCTGACAATTTGGACTACTTTTCTTCTTTATTTTTAATTCCCAGCTTCATGATTTAGATTTACCTACAAAAAGTAAATCTTTGCACCTAGAACTCCACACTTGACCCCAAAATACAGACTACACAACACCATGCTCATTCATGTTTCTATCCCTTCTCCTCCTTCTCCTCATCCTCTTCACTATCCTTCTCCTATACTTTTGTTACACACATACACACACACACACACACACACACCCCATTCTAGTTGACTATGTAATCTTCAGGTCTTGTAAGTAATAAGCCTTTTTTTTTTTTTTGAAGGTTTTTGATGGTTATAGCCTAACGGTGTCTTGCCAAAGGGTGATAAGAATCACAAGGTTGTTCCAGCTACAACATTGGTTATTGACAGACTGAGACCAACACAAAACCATTGTAAACTGCTAATACAAACTTTTCTGTGCTAGGGAAATTCTCTGAATTTGACAAATTTGGTAAGCAATTGAAAAACAGTAACCAAAAACTGCAGAAGGAAAATCATTTCAATATGTTCCAAAGAGGGACAGAAAGAAGACACTATATACTGTGCCTACAGAAAATAGTGGCAGATGTAAATATTTATCTTTCAAAATTTATCAGTCTTTACACCAGGCCTTGTAGCTTTTATTTTAGCAGTGCCCTTGAAAAATAAATAAGTAAAACAAATGAGAATCTCCACCCCTTTTAATAACCTCATCTCTAACACTGAACTTACATAGTTCATCTTTATTGAACTTGAAGGAATGTTCTGCATTAGAATGGAAATAATCACACTGATGCCTTTTTTGTTGCTATAGAGCTACAGATAAGTTATTCAGTTCAATATAGCAAGCTCCATTATTCTGTTCCACAACTAAATTCATAAAACTCCTTTTAATACCCAAAAACTTCTTCTCAAAAGACAACAAAGGAAACTGAACTTTCAATAAAACTTCAAGATTACAAATGCAAAAAGATATATTGGGAATCCTCTGATACTTGAAGCCTGTGCTTATTTGTAAACTTTTATGTCCAAGCTCATGATGACTATGTCTTCCCAGTAAAGGAGAGATTAGTTTTTTGTTTGCAAATGGATTCTGTTTTTATCCACTGATGGACATAAGTTATAATGTTCCTAGATTATTGATAAAACTATAATTCGGTCTATGAAAGTAAAAATTAATTTAAAAATTCAAAAACTTCTAAATTTAATTCCATATTTTTTTTTAATTTTAAAGTCCACCAGCAAGAATTTACTGTAAAAGGGAAAGATCTGCCTCATGGCAAAGTTAAAATTGACATTATATTTTTAGACCATGAATTTAATACTCTCTAGAGAGATCAGCTTGGAGTAATGTCCAAAATCAACACAGGATATGGATAGGGTCGTTTAATTAGAGTAGAAATTAGTTTTACATGTTTTTGTTTTGCCCAAAGTTTATCAAAATATGATCTTTCTGAGATGAAAGTATGATACATATCCTGGATAAAAATATTTAACTATACAAATGTCTATGCCATGAGCTAAAATTTGTGGTTTCTATACTCCATATTTACCTTCAGGTTCAATCAGGAAATCTACATAATCAGCAACACTTCTCTAACTATAGAGTTAAGATTTATAAATGCATTGATATTTTTGGGTAAAAGTATAAAGTGCTAAGTCTACAATGAAAGACAATTTTTAAAGATTATGAATACTTCCTTTAATTTTCAATTGCCCACTGAGAGTTTAATGTCCCTTTATTTTACCTAAAATCTAGGTTAAAATGAACCAATTGAAGAATAGGGGTGTCATGGTCTCTATATCATAAATAATAAAGATTTTGCAAAAGACTCTCAAATGGCTACATTTTCAAACTACTAAGACAGTATGTGATTGTGTTTGTGGAGTTAAGACTGTGATTGTGGAGCTGAGAAAGAAATAAGAAAATTTTCTAAGGGCAAATATTCATTGGCCAAAGTACCGTATTCAAATCTAAGACATGGTTTAGGATTTCATATTATTTTATTTTTATTTTATCTAAAATGAAACTGCCACATATTCAGTTACTAAGAAACCAGGTTCCAAAATAATATGAAGCTTAACATTCAGAACCAACATGTTTTTGTTTCTCCCTTCAATTAGCCTACCTTATTCAAGCAGGCATGTTTCAATTCTGTGTCATGTTAAGCCATAAATAAGCACCACAGATATAGTCATTTACTATAGATGAAACAATTTTCTAGAGGTGAATTGAGAATAATAGTAAACAGCAGAAAGGAGACAAAGCATCAAATCCGTGTTCTAACCCAAAGATCATCTTTAATTTTCTTACTTTCCTGAACTCCTCATTTGAAAACTGATGCTGATAATAATCATAGAGCTAGTGTAAAAATTATAGATGAACATCCATGTAAAACATCTTGTTTCATGTTTGAGGCAAATGAAAGTACTCAATAAAAGCTTTTTGCAATAATAATACAGTTATTATTATCAATTTTTAATAATATCAATTTATGTCATGTTGTATAATTACTATGACATGGTACTATATTGATATGAGAATTCTCAATAAGGGATATAACACAACCATGCAAACATGATAAATATTGCATAACTATAAAATAAAATTGAAATTAAATAAAAAATTAAAAAAAATAATTTGATCCTGAAAAATAAAATAAAAATAATCTTTATATGAGAAAATTATCTAAAGTAAGAAAAGAGTTGTACTTCAACTTTGCTTTGTCTGAAAAATGTCCGCCAAATCCTATTATACTTTTTCTTTGCTCTGTTCATTTTTGAATGACCTTTCATCAAAAACTTTAAAACACTGCCCTAAAAATTGTTGTTCTATTTAAACTATGCCCTGGAGTAATTTTACTGGAACTTAGCATCTCAAAGAATTTCAGCATTGGGAGGAACCTCAAAAGTCACAAATGCCTGTGAGAAAGCCATCACTACCTTAAGAGGCAGCTTACTTTCAGAAAGTCACAGAAGTCTGAGTAGTTGTTAACAAGCCACCGAGTATCTCCACCAAAAGAAGCACATGTTTCTGATTCGTTTTTTAACATAGAACTGGTATTTTGTTTAAGAAAATAACTTTAAAACTCAGCAATAAATCATCTTGACTTCACTGAAAGCTATTATATAATGTTATTTCTTTTAGGGCATTAGTAATGTGTCCTATATGAGCAGAGAGAGTTCTGTTAGAAAGATATGAGAAATGGGTTCTGCTGTTGGTAAAGCAATGCCTTCATTTAGAACTGTCCATAAATGCCTGTGTTTGTAAAAAGGAAGGAATAGCACTCGCTACTTCCTTGCTGTTAGGAAAGTTGCATGAAGATACTGGTGTAAAATACTTAGCACACAAAACTAAGTCTATAGTAAGTGTTTAACAAATGGTGTTAAGTAATAGAAACAGTATCCATGAGGTGCCTAGATACATTAAGTGTTGGCACTAGATGTACATTTTAAAGATGTAACTATTAGTTACTAGGTTATCTGTTTCATTATTTAAGACCTCAATTATTGTCATACAAAAATATAGCTCACCAGGTGTTTCTACATTAAGAACAAAAAAAAGAATCAAGCAAAATACTTGCATGTAGAAAAAGAACATTGTTACAAGTCTTTATGACAGTATCCAGACCTACAATTGCTGTACCAAAAATCTAAAGACCATACTGTTCGAAGAGTCTAGAATCTGAATACAAGACAACAGAATTTGGGAACTTTCCATGAGGAATTTCTTTACTCATTATGCCTTATAAATATCATTTCTTTAGAATCGGGTACATAAGAATAAAAAACAAAACAGAAATAACCTGTCAAGCATGCTCCATTTCCTCTCGATCTTACCTTACTTTTTTGATTCTACAATTTCCATGAAACTTGTTACCATGTGGCTTCAACAATCTCCTGCCTGGTTCTCCAGTCTCCCACCTCTACTGTACACCAAGATGATCGACAGTAGAGGTAGAACAGCCTATTAAATATCAATTCTCCTATGCCATCTTCCAAATCCTCTTCCAGATCAGCTTCCACTTTCTCCCACTCTTCTATTAACTTCCTGATGTCAGCCACCTTCAATGATTCAAAGGAGTTGCTTCCTACCACCAACTTTCTATTCCCGTTTTTCTTCTTCCATGACTAGTCCAGAATTCAATTTCTGTAAAACTTCTACACAAAACTTTTACTGTTCATTCTCAATTTCACTTTTCTTCACTCTACTTGCACTGTGCTAATGTTCATACCTTATTGTATTGATTTCCAGAGGTATTAATACTCATTTTGAATGAGTAGAATATTGTTTATTTTAAACTTACTAGAATTTTTTTTTTGGACTAACTATCATCCTTCATTTTATATGAAAGCCCAACTGTCGTGACTTGCAGGATTGAAGAGTTCCAGTGAACTCTTTCTGAGTAAGGTGAAAATCACCCCAGTGTCCTGTTTCGCTTCTCTTTTGTAGGAGGTTTGGAATATACAGTCAAAATAATTCAAAAGGCAAGACTTCTCATTTGCCCTGCAAATATGTTATAGGATAATGTCTTATTTAAATATAGTATTTTACTCTTCACAAATTGACTTACCATTTGTTATTTAACTTCAACTAAATTAAGCAAACCTCAACTGGCATAGATGAGAAAGAACGCAAGATCTGTGCAATACAAGTCCAATCCTTCTCCTACAGCAGAGTCACCTCCCTATAGTAAAAGCTCTCTTATTTTCCACAGTTCATAATACACTCAGTCTCTCTGCCCCCAACAATTTTGTCTTAATATCTTTTTGCTACCCCTCTATTCAAAATTCTTCTATGTACTTGACATACCAAAAATCTTAAAATTTGATAGCTCTGTATCATCAAACCTCAATGGGATATACCACATACCCTTGGGAATGTCCCGCGCCAATAAACAAATGAAAAAACAAATTAGAAATAACAAACATTGGCAAGGATGTAGAGAAAAAAGAACCTTTGTTTATTGTTGATGGGAATACAGACAGATCCATCTTCAATGGAAAAACATATGGAGATTTTTTTAATATTAAAAAAGAATTTCCCATATGATGCAGTGATTTTAGTACTAAGGGTTTACCTGAAGAATGCAAACAATACTAATTTTAAAGAATGTATGTACTGCTATGTTTATTGCAGCACTGCTTACAATAGCCATATTACAAAAATAACCTAATTAGTTCCTATGATAGATAAGTAGAACAAGATGTGGTCCATAGTCACAATGGAATACTACTTTGGTATAAAAAAGATGAACTTTTACTATTTGTGACAGCATAGCTAGAACTTAAAGGGATTATACCAAGCAAAATAAGTTAAAATTTTAAGTCAAATACCGGATTATTTTATTCTTATATAGAATAAAGAGCATGGAAAAAAGGAATAAGTAAAACTAAACCAAAACAATCCCTAATAATATGATTGCATAATTGAGCAGGAATTGTGGGGAGCAAGCAAAGAGATGTCCAGTAGATTATGGTGAAGAATTAAGGGTCTTTGGTTGTAGGTGCAGTATGGTGATATACATCTGATGAAGGTTGAACTTACATAAACTTAAATCATATATGCTATTATAAACCAAATTATCTCAATAAAAAATAGTACTCTTTTTAAAATAGTGATTAATAACCAAAGCATAAACGTTTATACAACTCCACAACAACAAAAAAGTTAGCAACCTGATTTTTAAAAATAGGCAGAACTTCCAAGCAGACATTTTTCCAAAGAAGATAAACAATAGCCAATAGACACATGAAAAAAAAAAAAAAAGCTCATCATCACCAATCACTAGGATAATGCAAATAAAAACCACAATGAAGTATTATCTTACACCTGTAAGAAGGACTTATAATAATAAAAGAATCAGTAACTATTGATGAGGATATGGGGAAAAGAGAACATGTATAAACTGCTGGTGGGAATGGAAGCTGTACAATCATTATATAAAACAAAATGGAGAGTTCTCAAAGATATCAAGAATATAAATGCTATATGATCCAGCTAGTTCACTTCTAGTATATACTCAAAGAATACAAAAATATTAATTTCAAAAGACATATGCACCTCTGTGTTTACTGAAACACAAATTTTAATACTCAAGACCTGCAGGGAAACTAAGTGACTATTGAAAAGACATGCTGTGTATACAGCCATGGATCAGCTTAGTTTACTCAGTGACACACTGCATATAAGTTGGTGGTCATGTAAGCTATGCCATTCAGTCTAGGTGTGTAGCAGCCTATGCCTCCCAGGTATATGCAATTACACCCTATGACATTTGTCAAATAAAATCACATTTCTAAGAAATTATTTCTTTCTTAAACCACAGTTCAACTATTACATGATGCTTGACTGTATAAACAATGGAATACAGCCATAAAAATGATGAACTCTTACCACTGGTGACATCTTGGGTGAGTCAAGAAGGTACTGTGTAAGTGAAATAAGTCAGACAGAGAAAGCTAAATGCTGTATGATTCCACTCATATGTGGATGATAAATGAAACAAAAATAAACAAGTTTTTAAAACCCTCTTAGATTATAAGAATTAAGTAGTTGTTACTAGAGGAAAAGGACGTGGGAATAAATTTACTTGATTAAAGGAGACCAATTGACCTGTGGTAAACAGAAACGACTTTTAGTAGTCAACACAATGTAGCCTCTATAGATTGAAATATGACTGTACACCTAGAACCTATATGTTTTAAGCCAATTCTACTTCAACAAATATTTTGTCAGTAAATTTGTTCTTCTATTCTCAGGGAAATCAGAACTTTTTAATACTTCAATCATCACCTAGAACACCAACGCCATACATCTTAATTGCTATTATCTGTTTAATTTCTTGTATTCCCTTTTCATGATGCTTTGGGCAGCCACTAAGGAATATCTGATAAAGGAAAAGGGTCATATTCCTCTTGTTCCTCTTCAACGCTGGCTTCTCCATACCCACACTCATGGGTAGCTGCCAGTCAACATAGCTGCCAAAATGTGGAGTGTCCCTCTTTAGGAAATGCTAGAGTCGTGAAACATCACTTACAAAATCAATGTGGTGTCTCTCTTTTTTTTTTTTAGTTGCAAAGAAAAAGGGTATTTCCCTTTATCCCAAACCTTTCAAGAAAGTTTGCAGTCTCCCAAGTTTTTTTATCAGCACATACTTTCGTAAGTAATCTAAATCATGTCATACAGGAGTAAAAGTAAAAGAACTTTGGCTGGAATACAAACCTTATGTTGAAAGATAGCACAGGATAATGCTGAATAAATGAGGTGAAGCTAAATCCAGGAGATGCTAAATTACAGAGTATTTTGTACTAAGAAATCAATTTGTTGAACTGTAAGGATGGGGCAGAAGGAATCAGTTTTAGTGAAAATGATCAAAGTCGCTTGCGTATGCATATGTGCAGGCTGACGTTTTCTAAAGGCTCCACTGGAAATTCCCCTTCCCTAAATGCATCTCCTTGTTCTGAGTGTGAAGCTCATAGGTGCAACGCCAACTGCTACTACAGAAATAGCTACTTTCAATGGGATAAAGTTATGTTTGGCAAAAATGACATTTTTACTGAGGTTTTGGGTTTTCTTCTTCTTTTTTTAGTGTTTTCAAATAGAATGTTCAAAATATCCCAACTGCTGTGGCTGGCTTGTACTTAAAGCAGTATCTTTCTGCTTAAAACATGCTAAAGTAATTTGACTATGCAAACTGCAAATTTTTATTGTTTTGTATTTTGAATAGAATCTTCCATATAAAAATCCACTGCTCTCTCTGTACTTAGGAATTGAAAAGATTTCAAAAAGCACTTAACCAACAGCTTTTCCTTGATGATTTTTCTTTTCTATGAGAGGTCCAAAATATTGAGGGGGGCTAGAATAAGGAAGAGGGAAGCACAAAAAGAGTTAGGGTAACAAGTATTATTTGGCTAAACTGAATAACTCAAAGAAATCAAAAGCATAGTAACAATTACACTTCTCTGGGAAAGTGGTTCCCCTCCAAGCTGTATTGGGATTAGCTATAAATTTTTGTGCTACACACCGAACCTCTCTGGGCCTCACACACAAGTAACTGAGTCAGCATCCAAGCTTGCTGCTGCAGAACCCAGTGCTCATTCCCCCACCTTGCCCTGTAAATCATAGTTTCAGCCATGAAAAGCTAAGCCTGTGGGAGTCTGGTAGTTTATGAGAAAAATGGAGAGTTGGCACAGAGGTCTAAAATCACTTTTCCATGTCACCAATTAATGAGGGATCTTGCTAGGTGCTGAATCAAAATTAAGCTTTCTTGTTGTCAAGTTGAATCTCATAGGGTTTTGAATTTTTATTCCAATTTCAGCAGAATACAAGCTGGTGTCTATCAAATAACACCAAAATATGCTGATCATATAGTTTTTTAATGAATGCATGTACCGTGTTAGCCTAGTGTCATTTTCATATGATTTGGAGAAAGGGAATTACTTAATCTGTTTATACTAAATTAATATTATTATGCTTAGAAATATGTTTAAGGGTGAACTAAAAGAGATTACAAATTTGAAATATTCCATTCAGTGCTCTAAACTCTACCTCATTCCAATTTTCCTAATATACAATAAAAATTAAATATCTGAACAAAACAAACTGGTCTGGTGCTATCATCATCAAATCTATTTCCATAATTCATCCAGATCAAGTTTAAGCCTCATATGCTACATCAGTTTTGTAAATTTTAACTAGCAACATTGCTGGCAAATGTGCTTATGATTCTAATGAAAAGCAAGAGGAAATAAAACTAGAAACATATCAGAGTGATATTTTTTTAATGGATCGCTATATCTTTATGATAAGTGGACAGATAGATGAGCAGATAAATAGGTATGAGTCACACATTGCTTTTGAGAGTGTGGTCTCCTCTACTTTGTTGACTAGAAAAAGCAGTATACACTATTCTAACAACCTATATTCTTATGCCTATCTTAAAAACCAAGGTTTTTTTTTTCCTCTACTAAGATATTGCATAACTAGTAACTATGATACAGTTTGGTTGTACAGTAGTCAAGTATTGGTTTCCTAGGAAACCAAAAAATATTTTAAAAGTCTCCAGTGTAAGAAGTTGAGTGTTCACACTGTGATACAAAGATGATTTTGGATGTCCTCTGCCAGAACCCCTTTGCCCAGGAAAGGCAAATATGAAGTGATCAATTACTATGTGGCAAGGTTTCTTTACAGGTACCAAACAAAACCACATACAAATATACAAAAATTGCTTATTGCTTATTGTCTCCACCTGTAAAACAATGATTTCAATAGGAACCACTATTCAGTTCGGCTCCACAGGTAATTTATTATAGCATGGCAAGAGAAAATAACACCCATACCTTTCATTCTCATCATGCTGTGTAGCTTTAAAAGAACTTCAGATTAGGAAGAAATGTACTCTACTATATGCTCAACAAATGCTTTGCCTTTGTATAAAGAGTGTAACCCTCTGAACTTCAGTTTCCTCATTTTCTCCCGCTATCAAAAACTTTGTAAATATTTCTTTAAAAAAAATGGAAGAACATGTTGAACAATGAAGGGCCCAAGAAATACACAAAATTATTGGACTTCAGCTAATGTTATAAGCATCCTGTGGTTGACCATTTGTTCAATTTAGAAGGCTTTTTCTTATCTTTTAGTCAGTTATTAGTCAATAAACACTGAAGGCAGTCCTTTTTATGTCAATTACCTTTCTACCTTCATATCAACAGCTTCAAGGTGACATCATTAGCTTGTCCTAGTAAGTCACTACCTACAAATATCCCCCAAAATACAGACCATCTTCCACACAGCTACAGACTAATCTCTAGAAATCAAGAGTAACTTCCCTATCCAAAACTAGACTCTCCATCTACTGCATAAAATCACAAATTCTGTAGTGACACACAAGTCTCTCCAAGTCAGTATGATTAAACTGAGTTCTCCCTCCAATTTTTCCTAGTTCTTGCCCTCATCAACACTGTACTTCAATAGAAGTGAAATATTCTGTAATCTTACAAGTACCACATAGCCTCATTTCTTTGTAATTTCCCTTGGATTTGAAAGTTACTTGTAAATCCAACAGACTGATGACAAAAGCTCACCTTTTCAGATAGAGTCCCAAGCACAATTAGAGGCCATTATGGAGATAATTTAATCCCATATATAATTACAATAGCCATCTACCTTTCCATATAGCCTCCAGAATGATCTACTTGCATTTTGAGCAGTTTTATTTAGATATAACAGATATGTAATAAACTATCTATTTTAAGCATACAATAATATGTAGTCTACAAAATATTTAATTTCATATATTTTGACTTTAAGTCCACACCTATGAAAACAAAGCTGGAATCAAGATAAAGAACATAACCATCACCTTTGAAGTTTTCATCAGGAAGCTTTGTAACCAATGTCATCACAGTTTGCATCTTCTAGAATTTTATTAAATGGAATTACAGCATATATTCTTTTGTGTCTGACTTATCTGATCAGCATATTTTGAGGTTTATTTTTGCTGTAGTAGGTGTCAACAGTTTACTATTGCATTTCATTGAAGGGTACTATAGACCATTATGCTCTATTACCAATCATGTAGTAGAATGTATATGTAACAGCATGGATAGAATTGTTTCTTATACTATAACAAATACAATTCTATGGGACTTTATGCACAAGTCTTTTTATGGACATGTTTCATTTTTCTTGGATATCTACTAAGGAGTAGAATGAATGAATATGGTAGAAATATTTTTAACATTTTTCATTTATTTATCTACTTATCTATTAACATTTATTGAGGTAATACTATTTTATAATACTGTATGTGAGCAGATCTATAGGTTCATATTTTTCAGTTGTGTATGACCACATCACACCCACCACTAAGGCATCAAAAGTTCTCCCACCATATCCCACTGTGCCCCTCCATCCTTTGATCTCCACCTTTCCCCTCCCCACTGGTAGTCTCAACTTCACAGATTTCTAGTGTTTGTTTTAGTCTATTCCTTTGTTTTCCTTCTCTACATTCCTCATAAAAGTAAACCACTAGCATTTTCTTCCTCCTTTTGATTTATCTCACTTAAAATACTCCCCTCTAGTTCCATCCATGCTGTCACAAATGACAAGAGTGTGGCTTTTTCATAGCTGAGTAGTGTTCCATTGTGTATATACAAAGCACATCTTTTTTCACTGATACATCCTTGGACACCTAACTAGCTTATATTACATGGTTATTGTAAATAGCTGCAATGAATATAGCAAATTAGTATCTTTGAATTAGTACCTTTGCATTTTTCAGGTAAATATTTAGGAGTGAAATTGCTAGAGCACATGATACATTTATAATGTTCTGAGAAATCTCCATTTTAAAATACTGTCAAAATATTACTCAAGTGTTTGTATTTCTTTATAATCCATCAGTATTATGTTCAAATTCCAGTTCCTTTACACATGGCATGATCAAGCATTTGATATTAACATTAGAGTAATAGATATACTGTGGTATTATATTGTGATTCTGATTCATGCTTTTATATTAACTAGTAGTACTAAGAATTTGTTTACATGTTTATTTCCCACCATATATTCTCTTTTTTGGTAAAGATTCCTTCACAAAACAAAACAAACCATTAGATTCAGACAATAGAGGGGGAAAAGGAGGCAGGAAATGGGTAGAGGGGACATATGTTAGCAGGGGATGGTGACTGGACATTAGAAGGTGAGCATGGTGATATATATACAATTGGGGAGCTGAGAAAATGTACTCCTATCATCTGTACAGTGTTACAAACTATGATTATCTCAATAAAAAGAAAACAATCTGTTTCAACTTTCACCCAGTTTTTATTGTGCTGTTTTGTTACTTTACTTCTGATTTTGAGGTTCTCTTTATATGCTATATATTTATGATACCAGAATATATATATTATATAATATATAATCATACATATTTATATAACATAATATATAATCAATATATCAGTAGAACATATATAATATATAATTAATTTACATATACAGTGATGTATATATGTGTTATACATCTATTTAATGTATATCATATTAACATATGATATACATGCATTATATATATAATAATATATATTATGTTATATATTATAACAGTTCAAACCCTTGTTGTTCAGGGCCAAATGTAGTTAATTCTCAGAACCAGAAACAATTGTGGTCTTAAATGGGAAACTTATTTTGTAAACTACACTTACAGAATTATTATAATATAGTATATAATAATGTATAATTTAATAACATCCATAATAACATAATATTAATATATCAATATACATTATATTCTATCATATAATTATATATTGAGTATATAAAATATATTAGATTGATATATAACATATATGGTAATCATATATGATATATAACATCATATATATATAAATTATATATTATATTAATATATTTATTTTATATATTATATTATATATTATATTAATTTATGCATATCATTGTTATATAAGATATCAGATACCAGATATATTATTTGCAATATAATCTCAGACTACTTATAAAAATCCATTAAAAGTTAATGAAAATCCATTTTTCTTATTTATAAATAAGTACCCAGTCTGCTGCAATGGTATAGTGGAGACCTCTTGTCCTAGCTCACAAGTCCCAATTGTTAAATTTTCAGAAATTGTCACATTGGTTATCAGCACAGTTACAAAGTATTAAATCATATAAAAATGCAATTAAAGAGTTATATAAAAACAAAGTTAATAAATATTCCAAGCTCATACATCCTAGTTGCAATGTTATTATCTGTGCTCATATTATTTACATACGGTATCTGTATAATTTTTATATACTGTATCTGCATAACTAGATTACTATTAAAAACATTTTCTACTTACATCTCTCCCCAACTCTCCATCAGTGATGTCATATTGATAGCTTGATATTGAACCTGGTAGGAGTATTTATACCACAGAAACTGGCAAATACTATAAAACATAACTTTTTGAGAACTGGTGTTAAGTATTTGCCAATACACCATTGGGGAGATGCCCAACTTCTTAGCAAGAGATATGAAGGTCTTACTACTAAATCACATTTTAATCAATTCATGTCCTTTTAGCCTCCTATTTTTACTCCTAATCCAGAGATAACTAGTGCCCTCAGCCACTGTGCCTTCTCAAAGTTAACAGTGAAAATCAGTTGCTATTCAGCTTTTTCCATTTTCAGTTTTCCTTGATCTACTGTATTAGAAGTCTTATTCTCTCTCATCTCTTAAAATTCCAAACTGTTCTACTGTGTTTTCCTGTTCTGTTTTCTCTGTTCTCATGGAATTGAGCATTCAAAAAATACTGTTTTTTTTTTTTAATTGAAACTTGGGGAGGAATGGAAATAAATGCATTTGTTTAAATTTTCACCTTTAACTAGCAATCATGTAATACATTAAAATGATGGGGCTTCATCCCCTGAAAGATTATTAACTTCTTGAATCTAGGGACAAATCATCCAAAATCTCTCTTTGGAGTATATTTTTCTGCTAAAGTTACCATAATAAAATATTTTAGACTGTGTAGGTTAAACAATAGAAATTTGCTCTTGGTTTGGAGTTTATTAAGTTCAAGATTAAGGTACTATCAGTTAAGTTGTTGATAGCTCTTCCTAGCTTGTAAGACAGCTTCTTTTTTTCTTAGGAATAAAAAGAGAGCTCTATGATGTCTCTTCTTCTAGGGATTGAAACCTATTATATCAAGACTCCATTTGTTTGATCTCATCTAACCTTAATTACCTCCTTATGACCTTCTCTTCACATATACTCGCATGGTGGGAAGTTAGGAATTGGGGCTTCAGCATATGAATTCAGAGAGAATGCATAAATTCTGTCAATAACAGAAAAGGAGATTTTCATTTTTCCATCGAACCTACAGAGATGTCAGACTATAGAACTGAGCCAGTTGCTACTTCTATAGCTAAGATATCTTCACCTCCATGTTGGACCCAAACCAACTTGTGAATAAAATAACAGAAAGAACAGTAAATAAAATTATCCATGGTACACAGTTGTAGGAACTTAACCAAGGAATTCATTAAACAAGGAATGTCTCATCAATGAACTAATTCTGGAATTTTCTTAATTGCAACATTTGAAAACTAGAATTTTGAGTGACTGCTTCTAACTTCCTTTTTATTCCTTCCTCACCATAATTTGAGTAACAAATTCATTGACTATTTCCTCCATGAGTAACTCTGTTCCTAATTCCCAAGATTTAAAACATCTTTATTAGTAAAATTTAGTGAGGTGTAGCTATTTTAAGAAATATATTTTGTTTAATAGGAACACAGAGATTAAGTAAAGACTACATTTACTGACTATCATGGTAATAACAGCTGTAGCTATCCAGCATTCCATCAACTGTACTTCATTCAGTGTGACCTAGTAGAGAAATGGTTAAGATTTAGACTGAAAACCATAGAGGACTCGAGAATGAATAAGATAGGAAAAGTCTACCTCATGGAATTTACATTTGAGTTGTCATATTTGAAACAATGAATATTCAAAAAGTTTTCCAGAATTCCCCCTTATAAATATCAAGGGTCCATCCATTTCAAGGATGGAATTTTTTTCCACTTTACTAATACCTCCCTATTTTTAAATCCAATTAAGCATATTTAAATAATTAAATGATTTATTATTGAAAAGTGAGCCCAATGAAATGAACAAAATTATACTCACAGCAAGATGTATCATCATAACATTTTAGTACACTTGGGAAAAAGAGAAAACCCTACAAGTTTCCAGAGAAAAGAATAAATTCTAATAATAGTCTCTTTATTAGCAGTACCTAACAGAGTGCCTGGTACAAAAATAAATGTCTCTAATACAAACATTCACAACCTTCATTCCACAGAGTGCCAGGTCAAAAATACCTCAATATAAGTCATTCATTTCTACTTTATTACTAAGCTATTCTCCTCAGGTTAAGTTTTTGCAGCTAGGGGCACATTTTTCTTAGAGAATGAGGAGCATAAATTGTCACCAGACTCTCAGGAGAGTCCACAAACACCTTAACATTTATAAACTAAAACATTATGTGCTGAAAACTAGAGACAAAAAATACTAACATCATAGCAATGTTAGCCATTAAAATGGAACATTATATAAATGTGCAAATGTGTTTACCTTGAATGCTGGTATCTATGGCAGAACCAATTTAATATAACTAGTTACACACAACAGTGTCAAATTAAAAGATGGGTGGTTTTATTAACCAAACAATGTGTAAAAAAAGACCTCTCCGATTTTTTCTCCATCCCTGACCTTCATTGGTGCAAGCCTTAGGAATGGAATGAACCTCAGAGAAGAGCTGCCTTAAGTTAAGTTCCCAGGAAGAAGTTCATGAGATAAGGATCCCTGTGCATTTAATGTACTAAAATTTTTCTCAGAAAAGAAGCCAAGAAAGTTGCAATTTCAGGGGAAGTGCCACAAAGCATGTTCCACCAAGCACAGCCAGGGAGTGCTAGAGGAAAAAAATTACAGCTCTTTGTGGCAAGGGAGCAGGTTGTTATGTTCCTATACCTGTCAGACACTGGCAAGGTTTGCCCTGGGATGAAAAAAACTCCCAGACCTTTCCAGGTCTCTTTGCAGATGTCAGTAAGTAATCTAAGGGAATTCCTCCAAGAAATGTAACAGACACTGGTTTTGGGAAGAAAATATGAAATTAAAAAGGAAAGAATGCAAAGAGTGTGAAAAATGACCAAGAAGATGGGGTAGAACATACCAGCATCCTTTAGATGTTATAATGATACCTTCAGAAACAACTTCAAAATTTCAGAAATATAAGTATCTAAGGTGACTTCTTGTTTCCAGATTGTCTCAAAAGTTAACTACCCTGATTAATCATCTAAAAACATTTTTCTCCTGCTGAAGTTTTCTTGTTTCTGTAAAAAGATTTATCACAGGTTCACATTCTCTTGCCTCTATCCTTCTGCTACAAGGATTCTTCTTAATGAGAATCATCTATGTTAAATTACTTGGTTTCTATTCCACTCCCCTTTGCCCATTCATGCTGAACTTGCTACTCATAACACTGGTTTCCCCATCCTAGAACTCAGGGATAGTGTAAAGGAAAAAGAATAGGTTAGTGGAGGGACTATTATAAGGAAGTGACGTTCAGTTCCTCATTAAATCCACCCTACTACCCTATGAGGAAGCTATTGCTGTTGTACACATTTTGTAAATGTGGAAACTTAGATACATAGAATATAAAAGATTTGTCCAAGAACATGCAACAAGAAGCAGTAGAGCTTAAATCCAAACATAATCAAGGATTGTAGGTAATGCCAACCACTATCTTTACTGCCTTTCTTAACAATCTCTGATGTGGTGGCTATTATTGATGTTTTGCACAAGAAGAAATTAATGTCAAGGAAATTTAAAGTAGTCCACCCAAGTCCATATATGCCCCCACATATAACTCAATAAGTGACATAGTAAAAAGACAAATAAAGACCAGAAGACCACAAAAATCTAAGCATTTTCATGATTCCCAAGAAGTAATGTTGGTTTCTTCCTGGCTAACCAGGAGTAGAAGTGAATCCAAAAGAGCTGCTTCTGGTAATTTCTAGAGACTCATACAAGGATCTGAGAGAGAATTAAAGCATCGATAGTTAAGAAATAATAAGTTCCCAGGACAAAGAGAGTAGTCTCTGTCCTTCCCTGTCTATAGTCCTTCCAGAAAGATGAGTGCAGAACTCAACTCCAGCTCTGCAATTCTGGGCAATGAGCTGCTGTGAAGGAGGATGGACATTTAGTGCCTAGAGAAAGAAAAAAGAACTTTGGATAAAACAGAAAGTCTTGCAGATAGAAGGTAAGAGATGGTGAGCAAAAGGAAGTATAGTTGAGAATCTGTCTGTGGGACAGCCACAAACTCAGACCCACCAGCCCTAAGATGCAGGCGGAAATGCTCAGGTGACAGCCTACATCCATTCCTCCAACATGTATCCTGGCCCCAAGAAAGTCAGAACTTACATGGCACTCAATTAATTTACCTTCATGGTAGGATGTGGGTCAGTCAGAACTGATGCCAGAGACAAGACTACCAAACACTCAGCAACAGCTGATAATCCAGGTAAGTTGAGAACTGGAGGAATACTCACTCATCAGGGCTTTGAAAGGAACAGTTGTGGAACCTGGGACAGAAGTTACATACTGGAATGGAGGGGGTGAGGGAGAATCCTAGTCTTAAAGAAACTAAGTTGCCAGAAAGGGTAGTGTACCACTTAGGAACAGATAATTATGCATTATGCAGAATTGTAAGAATATATCTATGCTAGCCCTAGTTGTGACAAATAAAATGCCTCCAGACACTGCCAAATGTCCCACTAAGGGACAAAATCACTCGTAGTTGAGGTCCACTGTTAGTGGAATGATGAAGAGACCAAGCCATTGATGCAAGGTGCTTTACAAATGAAATGTGGTGTAATTCTCCTAACACAGACACAAGGGGGACACAGCTACTATCTTTGTCTTATAATCGAGAACTGAATGCACAGAGATGTTAAGTAACTTGGCAAAAGAATCACAGCATATAATTGGCAGATTTGAGATTTGTTTGGGAAGTCTCCTCCTGGGGACCATGTTCTTAACAGGTACACTAAGGTGCTTCCATTATATAAATAAGAAATCCAAGGTACAAAGATATAAGGACAAAATCCAGATTGAACTCATGTTTATCTGACCCTAGATTCCAAGCACTAAATCACCATTTATATAGATTCTGCAGTTTCTGGTAGAGTGGGACCTGCAGGCCGCATTAATTGTAAGTCAGACAACATACCTAGAAATTACTATTCCACATATCTGACACAAATTACTATTCCACATATCTAGACTTTGGTCCATAGATAAACTCAAGACAAGGGTTCATTCCTTTGCCTTCTATGATTAAAGAACAGAGAGAGGGACTAAGAGCTCATTGCACAGAACTCTGGATCCATCTGAGATCTCTACCTTTCCTTCCTTCACCTTTTTCCTTTTCTTTCCAAATCAATCTCTCCCTTTCTCCCTCACTCCTTCCCTCCCTCCCTCCTACCCTCCCTCCCATCTCTCTCTAGCTGTTGTGCTTTGGTTTTATTTACCCTTTAAGAAATAATCTACCACATGCTTGAAATAAAATGATGAGTTGCTTATTTCTAATTCATATCTAATGTTATCACCCACATACCATTTATGAAAATAGGTAACATATAAATCAAAGCTAAAACAAGTCATAAAAACCCCACAATTTAAAACATGAGATTCTATCTCTGAAAAAAAGGGCAGAAGCTAGACAATTAACATTTTCTGAATCCTTTTATATTGCCAAATTCTTCCATTTTTTTTCTCTGAATTAGCTTCCTTCAGTGAAATGAAGAGTCCTGTGTCTACTTTAAATGTGGATTTTTTCCCAGATGCTTTATTTAATCAAGATGTAAATTCTTGATTTACAAATGTGATACATACAAATCTTGTCAGGTAGATGTGTAAATCTGTAAAGTGTGCAAGCAGACAGCAAGGTAATTTGCTTGACTTAGCATGCCCTTCTTCAAGTATCACACCACTCCAATATGTGAGTCTATCTAAAAGTAGCAAAGCCAGACATTCTGGTTAGCTTCTATCAAAGAATTCCCTCGAAGTTGCACTGAAAATAACTGAAATTGCAGTTAACTATAAGGTTTCCCTTAGTGAATAAGGGAGAAATAAGATTGGGACTATTAATTTTAAATGAAATTGCTTATTTTTCTCTCAGGAAACAGGGAATTACAATACACTCTGACTGTGCCCAAGTAAATAAAATCCCCAGCTTGAACCTGGTGAAGTGTACATTACTGGCACTTAGGTATTTGATTACAAAAACACAGAGTCAAGCTGTTTGATCAAAGCATTTGGGGAGTTGGTATAAGAAATCGAAACTATTAGAAAACTGTTTTCATGTGATATCTAGAACAATATTTTAGAAACCTGTGGTAACTAGAAGTCAACATGGGAATTGAGAGTGGGCAGAACTAAACATTAAGAGACATGGATCTGAGCTCCCCCGCCCCACCTTTACCCTACTTCACAAACTCTCTGGACTTCTTTTATTGCTTGGATAATTAAAGGAGTGCATCCAGAAGTACTATGGCCTTTGGAAGCTCTAAGTCAGCACTGCCCAAGGGAAAGTCCTCTGTCATGAAAGAATAGGGAGTGTGGAGTCAGCCAGAACCAGCATCAAATTCTGAGTTAACTGGTATACTGCTCTGTAATTTTGATCACATTGCTTTACCCCTGAGCTTTAAGTGACTTAATGTAGCTTCTGAAGATGAAATAAAACAGAAATTTAAAAGTTGACTACACTTACAGTCAAGACTTTTGCTGAAGTAACACAGTTATGTTTTTACTTTTGGAATGTCGTCCCAAATCCCCTGAGAGATATTACAGAATCCAGTCTATGTATAACTTCTATGTTATCCTTTTTAAAATTGGAGAGGGGAAAATGGGGGGAAAATCTGAATTTCAAAATATAAAGGAACCCAAAGATTCCAGGTAAGAATTAAAGCTTATATTACATTATAAATTTTGATTGCTTAGAAATAAACTGTGTGGGCAACTCTAAGGCTATATCTTAGTGCCGATGTAAATGGGAAATTTCGATTTTTAGGAATTCTATGACTGATTGTTCAAACCAAACATTATCTATTCAATAAATAATATGTACAAATCAAAACATGAAGAATACTAATGTGTTCTATTTGTTTTTGAATCACTTGTACAAATCTTTAATACTGTCTTGATTGTTAGTCGTTTCTCCCAAGCACAGACTCAGTGTAAAATGCTGGCAGAAGCTAAGAGTTTGAAGAACAATGTGAACGAAAGAGAGTGGGGAAAGATCATAATACTATGTGAATGCTTTCTTTGTCCCCAGGTACTATGCCAATCCCTTTACATATGTATTTTAATTTCACTTTAATATGCAAGCCCTGTTCCCTGGTAATTTACAATCCACATCAACATAAACATACATCATTCATTGTTTACTGTGCCCCTAACATATGCCAGGTGTTGTCCTGGGATCTGGGGCCTCGATCAACAGAGGTGAGCACTGGTGGATCCCACTCAGACAAAAACCAGGAAATGGAACAATTTTAGATAATTAAATGCTTTGGAGTAACACAGTAGAAATTATTCATGAGAGCGATGGTAGTTCATTCAGCAAAGGTGTCTTTGACAAGGTGGCACTAAGCATATGTGTCTGTGCGAGTGTGTCTGATATATTATCTAACAAAACAAAGCAACTAATAATATTAAGCACCAAAAGAGCATTAGAATTTAAACAGCTCAAAACTGTAGGTAATTCCAAAAAAGGAATTATTTCAGAATAATGTGGACAGAAAAGACTTCCTGGAAGTAAAAAGCATCTAGGACTGAATAAAAAGAAATATTCCAATTCCTAGCAGAATGCAAACAGGGATGGTGCCTAGCTCTGCAGCCCACTGCTCCAATGTTCTGAGCACTGGGGCAGACTGCTTCAATAGTGATTATCATACAGTCTGCCACATTTAGTTCTAAATACCCATTCTGTTGTTCCAGGGTTTTCAAACTCTAGGGCACATAAGAATCACCTAGAGGGATTGTTAAAATATAGATTGCTGGGCGATGGCCCAGTATTTCTGATTCAATATGTTGGAATAAGACAAGCATTATACATTTCTAACAAGTTTGCAAATGATGTTGGTACTCCTGTCCAAGGAAACAATGTGGTCTCTGTATTATTTTCTGCTTACTGACTAGATTCTGCAAATAAAATGCATTGCAACAATATAAACCTGCTCAGCAATATGTGAGGGGTATTTTGAAAATCAAGCTACCTGGCATTCATCCTTACAAAACTGCTCTATATCATTTGTACCTGTGTGCATATATGTGTGTCTCCAATATTGTGAATTCCTTAGTTACCTTTTAACTGTTTCCCATATGCAATTGCTCATTATTCTTCACTATTACTCATTTGAAAAAGGAAATTCAAATTTGGCCACAAGAAGTTAAGACTCCGTTCTAATCACTTGTGTAACTGCAGGTTGAATCTACAACTTACTTCAAATATACAAAAAAGGTAATCATCTCTAGAATCCCTTTTATCAATCCCCAGCAAAGCCTCCAATTAGGGGTATTCTTTATTCTCTCGCACTGAAACTTCATTCCTGGGACCTTCACATGAAGAAAGCAAGCTAACAGTGCCACCTCATTTCACGCTGAATAAGCAATAGATCTGGCAAGTTCCCCAACTGGCTCATAACCCAGAAGTTTCTGCAGCAGATAGAATTGACTGGCGTTAGAGCAAAGACTTCTGTGGAATTCAGCCAGCCAGGTAGCCAGCCAGCATTTTAAGTAAGACAAAGTGAAGTCAGAGGAAGTCACCTAGATCAGAGCAATGTTCCACTGGGGGCAAAACCAACTACCTCAGAGACCAGTCAATCTTGTTCACCTGTTTTCAGTCCTACTGGGTGCAATAACTGTTTAGAAGTCGTCCCTTAAGAAGGTTCTAAGCTTAAGAGAGCTTTTAAAGAAACCCTACCACCTTCTCCCTACCACCTTCACAGCAGGCATATCTAGATAAGTGGAATTTTTCAATTGCCCTCAAATCTCGTAAAGTTCCCTTGTCCCTTGTGTACTCTTGCCCAGCTCTCTATGTTTTCATCCAGATACCTAATTTTTTTTTTGTTCCTCTTTGACAAACAACACCCTGCCTACCTCAGGGACTGGTGCCTAACTGTAAATCTCTGGTATTGTGTTTTTTTGCCACTTCTTGGTAGAATGTACATGGGAAGACCAAAATGGCAAATTGGAAGGTAATTGTGAGGGTACATCTTAGCGCTAGAGAAAATGGAAAGAGCTGGGAAACCGTAGAAAGTGGCAGGTCCTACAGTCCACCTATAACAGAGCCCTGATGCAGATTATTTGATGTAGCAACTGGATGATGCTGGACTCAGGAAATATAGTTTGGCGTAGGGCAAAATTACTTCTCTGTGTTTGCTTCACCGTGGCTATCTTTAAAATGGAGCAAATAAACTCTTTATCTTCCAGGATTATGAAGATTTTAATAAAGTGCACATTCAGTCACTGCAGAATACCTGAACACAGTAAGTCTTCCATTGCTGGCCACCTGCTGCTATCCTTGGTGTGACTGCCAAGCCACTGCCACAAGAGTATACTATAACTAGGCACAGAATTAAATTCCCTTGTCAGTTTTTCAATTATTCTAAAAAGAGAAGACATTTAGGCCACTTGAACTCCTAGCAGTAATGAAATTTAATGTTTTATGCTACAACAAATATTCTGGGTCTAAATACTCTAAACTTCAACAAATTAGCTATAAACTGATGTTACATAGTCATTCAAGAAAACTGACATCATTTGCAAAATAAGATGCTTATTTATATGAAGAGTATGGAAAAATCATTTATAAATGCTGAAAAGCAGGTCAGTGATTTCCTGAGGCTGGGGTGGACTACAAATGGGCCCCAAGTAATTTCAGGAGCAAGAGACAAGCTCAATTGTGAATTGTAGTCATAATTGCAGAAATCTAGAAATTTATTAAAAATCATTTTGATGTACACATACAATGAATTTTATGGCATGTAAATTATACTTCAGTATAAAACTGTTAAAAATGATCTGTCAATCATTCTTGGACAACATGATACATTTCAAAATAAACTAGTTTTTTTTTAATTTTTATTCTAAACCTTTCCATTATCAGCACATCACTGTAACTGTCAAGAGCTTGTCTGAGACCATTAATGCATTCCTCCACAGGCTAATAGGGCTGTTATCATTGCTTTCACCCACAATCACATTGTTTTTCAAAAGGCATCTTGAAATGCAGTATCAAAGTTATTAACAGAAAGCATTTATAAGCTAAAATTATGTTCTGCATCTGATGACTTCTCAGCCTAAACAGCAAATAATCAAGTTGGAAATGACTGGTTTTCAAATAAAAATCCATTATTGCTGCATAACTTCTATACAGACATTTCAGGAAAAGGAAAAAGCATTTTACTGTAAATATTTCAGATGGATTAAAATCAAGTCAACAAACAGTGGGTCTTTAAATGTAAGGTACTCCAGAGCAGTAGTGCATATATAACCCACATGTACAATAGCCCTATGTGCTAAAAGTATGTTAAAAACAGTATTAGTATTACTCTGACTTCACATAAATGTCTATGCAAAGAATACCCACCCACTTGTCTACTTGTCTTTAAAGCACAGTTTTGTTTTGTTTTTTTTTAAATATATTACTACAATATTTTCACTATGAATTCTGGACATAATTAAAATAAATACACCATTAAAACATGGCCAATCTATTCTTGACTTTTCTGTATACCAGTGAGTACTCTTCAGGTGAAATAAATTGTATTATTTTGGAACTTCAAACTTGCTTATGTTTTCCATTTCTTGCCTATCATTAGCCCACACAGATATCATATAGAATTCTTGCTGTCACTCATCATTCCTCTATGTCAGATCCAGGAAAACATTGTTGGGTTGTGTGGAGCTTGTCTAGGATCTTGTCATTAATGAAACCCTTTGCATTGTATGCTTTTCAGTTTGGTTGATGCTTACTTGACAGCATTTCAGTAATGGAATCTGGTTCAATAAAATTAATGAAAATGACAATATGTTGATAATCACAACTGCTTATATTCTACATTATTATAGAGTCCATAGCATGCTTTGGACATGGTGCAGAAGGTCTGACAAACATGGTATCTACTCCTGGCATATTTTATGATCCTCAATGATAAAGAGAAAGTGGAAGCTCAGATAGTTCTAATGTTCTAAATCCAATCAATGGTAAGTAGCACATGTATCGAAGCCCATGCACTTATCCATAGTAAATACTGTGTTCTGAGCCAACTTTCTTTTATTTTCCACTAATCATTGCATTGCTGAACCACAGGGCTCAATGGATACTCAGAGTTGTCTAACAAATGTGCTGACACTGCATAGAGTGTGGCTAGGTGGATAACTTGACTCTGTGGATCTATTCCACTTTATACTGTTATCATTTAAAAGATGTGGAGCTTGGTTTGTATTATCACCTCTCAGATTCTTAGTTATCTCTTCTATAAAGTGAAGATGATCTGTTCAATTTACTTGTTCAGATATTGTGAGGCATAAATTAGATCACACATACATTTTTTCCAGCCAATGAGTATAAGTTGCTAATCAATTCTTACTTTTATCAAATAATATATATATACACACATACACATACACACACAATTGAATTTGTACACAAGCTTCTAGATAAATTTTCCGATTAAAGCAGATTAAAGCAATTTATAATCATAATCAGATGAAAATGGGGCTTTTTTTGTTTGTTTGTTTTTCCTAGGATTGGGTATTCCCAAGTTCTGTTCTAAAGAGTTAAGAAGAAATTTACCAAATAATTGTTTTTGTTTTATTTTGATCAATGCTAAGGCAAGCACCTAGTGAAATAGTATTTTATCATGAAATCAATGGTCTCCACTATATCATAATATTAAGATCTAAGTGAATTTTTGGCAAATTTGAAAATTAACAAGCAATATTATAAGACTGGCAAGATTTTGTTAGAGTTCTGACTTGTATCCACAATTATTTTCATTAATTCCATGCTTGCATTTCTAAGCAATCAACCCCTGAAATCTTCAAGGTAGGCCAATTTATGAGATTTTATGTTGCAGCTTGAGATGAGACATTTATGAGTTGGAGGACAACTATACTTCCTTAGAAAGCTAATACAGAATCACAGATTATTCAGACTTTTCAAGACTATGCAACCCCATCTTTATAGGTAAAAAGACAGAACACTTTCAGACACCAGGAAAATAATGCAAACAAGAGACTTGAGCTAGATAAACAGTTTGCGTTTCATGAGACATGAGGAGCCCAGGGAGCACAGGCAATTCCACAAATGTCAAGACATTGGAGATCAAAAGTTTATAAGACACTCTGTTGGCCAAAACAAACATGTTCCTAAGCAATCCCCGTGACATCAGTTTCATTTTTCATTTTTTTTTTTAATTTAAAAGAAGAAGTATCTCATGGAGCATCCTTTAGGAGCATCAACAGCCTTCGTCTTGTCCTTAATTTCACCAACAATTATTAAACATCTAATGTGCCACTGGAGTTCTGGGTTCCAGCAATACAACATGGAACATAAAGGACACTGGTTTTGTTTTCATGGAACTCTTAACATCTTCAGGGAAAGATGTCAATCAAATAATTACCAATATATCAAAATTTAATCTGATGAACATGAAGAAGGAAAAGTACATAGCACTACTAAAACCTACTACAATATGGAAAAATTACTCTAACCTAGATAGGCTGTGCCCTATCTATACTGCAAAAGCTTCTCAAAGGTAGGTTCTTTTCCAGCAAGCATTTGAACAGTACAGATTTTCAGGTAACAAAGAAAATGGAGATGAGAAATAGATGCATATAGTATAACATTTTAAGAAATATTCAGCAAATGACTGAGCAAGCATTTAAAGGAACAACTGAAAACAAACCAATCTATAGAATATAATAATTAAGTACCAGAATCAGCAGGCATTGTGTATATTTTTTTAATAATAGTTAATTAAGATGGTATCATTTAGGGAAAAATAAGTAAAGAAATAAACTATTTGTATATAAAGAGTCAGTGTTCCTTCAAATGAGAATTTGAGTATGTATAAATGCAAACTACTGAAAAAAAGTTTAAGTCAAAATATACACAAAATAAGTAAGTATGGGAGGGGAAAGTTTTCTGTGTATGAAATAGCAACATAGCAAAAAAATAAACAGCAAAACAAAGCCCTAGGCATGAGCAGTTAGTAACAAATTGATTATAGCAGAAGTTGTCTATGACCATATCACCCGAACGTGTCCAAACTGACCTGAAAATAGCAGAAGTACAGAAGTACAGGATTATGCAAGAACTGCTGTGATAATAAGGTGTGCAAGTCTCTAAAATAGAATGGACCCATGGCCACCATGGGTATATGGCATATGATAAAATCCCAAGAGCTGCATTAAAAACAAACAAAACCATAAAAGAATAAAAAGAAGTTGTAACTGTTGGCTAAGCAACATACACACAGAAAACAAGCTCAGACTCTACTTTCACATCCCTGCCTCTGAGTACTTCACCCCATTGTTTTTTCCCAGTTGCTTAACTTCTCTGAATTTTATTTTCTCCATTTTAAGAACAATGGGATGATAACAGTACCTACTTTTGACATATTGACAGATTACCATGTGAATTAGAGAATATTATAGATAGTATATGATAAAACATTTTAGTAATCATCATCATCATCATCATCATCATCATCACTAATTGACCTGAAAAGACAAGGCCAAAAGCAATAACTGTCTTCACTTTATAAAGGATTCATGTGAAAGTGAAAAAAAAAGTTCTCTATGTCTTGAAGATAAAATTAAAAAAAAAAATAACAAACGAGCTTGGCACGAGCAAGCGAAGTTTTTATATTCATCCCTTACATAATACTGAATCAATGGACTGAACTCTAAGTTCTGATAATTAGTAATAGGAATCAAGAAGGGGTTCTGCCAGAGTTAATTTAAAAGTTCACTAGCAAGGGTTCACCAAGATAATATTTAATAACGTCTAAGCTCATCTCACAGAGAAAGTCACTATTACCAAGATAAATAAATGTATACTTGGTTCATTTTCCATCCATCACACTGACACTAACCCTCAGGAATCCTGAAGATGGAGCACTGCTGTGCAATGATGAATGCTTTACACGGCCAAGAATTTCATTGGTGGTATCAGAGGATAACAGCTACAGCAGGAAGGTCTGTTGATGTTAGTATTTTTACTTTATATTTTAAAATGAAGATTTCTATGATAAGTTCCACTTAATTCATATGTCTGAGTATCTTACACTGGTATCGTCACCAAAATACTTCAATTTTAATTCTTACGATTGTTTCACTTTTGAAGAGCATGAAAGGAGAACTCTGGATTGCTTAAAATATCTTGATTATATTAGGGATGGCATATATAACTTCTGATGAAAATAATAGGATGTTTTTAACAAAACTTTCTTATACTAATTCAGGAACATGTAAATAAATACTCAGCACAGCACACATATATAATGTGTCCAAGTTTCTACTCCATTCCTGGAGGCTTTTCTCTGTATTTAGTATTTCAAAGGTCATAGATTATACTCTTTGCCTATCAAAAACTCCGCTATTTCCAGGCTTGAAATTTCCCACTGAAACGCAAAAGGAGGGACCAGGGATCAACATCATAATACCTTAAGCAAAGAAAGGAAAAGGCTAAATTCACAAAGTATATAAAGAGGTGGCAAGAAGTTAATAAAATTGCTCTGTAAACAGCAGACTTAAAATTTTATCTTTTTGCCATTTCTTTCTATGAGAACTGTTTCAAAGTAATATGTAGCTTTTATGTCATTCAATGTACAAGAACAAGGGAACATTCACTTATTTCTATTTTCAAACAAGAGAATGAAGGTCTCCATACTAAGTAACGTCAAAACATCTGGTAGACAAAGTCAGACAGATGATAATTTTTCATGCCATATTTTCCTATTATGAAAAACAACAATAAGTCTGAAGCGATATTTTGAGGGAAAGTGACTATTTCCTGATTAAGGCAGCCACTATAATTTGTAAAGCAATAGCAAAGCTTCCTTCACAGTGTTCTAAGTCTTCTCAGATTTATAACAAGAAACTTTACTCACATAAATGCATGATGTCATTCAGGGTTACATTCGAGGCAAGCATTAAATGAATGGTGAGAAATTTGGAACAATTCTTTCAGTTTGCACTGTACCATAAACTATGGTGGCCAAGAAAAAAAAAAAAAGATTCTTCTCTAACAACTCAGAATGAAAACGTTCTATTACAAAAAGTCCATTTGCTTAAAATAAAGAGGCATCACTGAATGAATAGTCCAGGCTAAAACTACTCTCACTTCTCTAGGTATTTACTTAGCTTACTTATCTGTCTGCAGGTTTACTCTTCCAATTTTGATACTATAGCCAATGCCTAAAAAAGGAGAGCAGCAAGGACCCAGAAAGATTATCATTCACATCAATCTTCCTGACCCACAACTCATGTTGTAGAGCTCTAAATTTTATTCCACTATGTCTTTTCTCTTCTTTTCCTCTTCTCCCACTGACATAATGCGCTGCCATCACATATATACACAGTGGTATGATGTGTCACTTTCAGATGTTTTCTACTCCTCTGTAAAGATTGTGGTGACATCAAGTTAAACAACAAAAATCTAATATGAAGTCATCTTTTCTGCCTCACCATAATATAGGACATAGATATCATCATAACTTAGGAAAAGTGTGTCTGGAAGTATACCCTGGTGCTAACTTGCACAGCATGTTGTCACCACATGCAGACAAAGGGCACTATGATCAAAACACCCTCAAGTCTAGTATCAATGCCAGTAGGGCAAAATTCAAAATCCCCATCTTTTCATGTAAAGTCAATTTATTTTTTAATTTTTCCTTTTGCTTTTCTTTCATTTCTGTCTGAGAAGCACCATCAAATCCACAATTTATTGATAGACCTGGACCATTAAGATGATACACAATATATCCAAGAGATGATTTTCCCTCACATTATCTCATTATTTCTTGGCACAGATCTGATGAAGGCTTTATATTACCATAATACAATTGCTTCAAAAACTACAAAAGTATTTTGCTTAACTAAGGTGTATTTGTCATCACTGACATTTAATATAATTAACTAAATTAACTGACTGGATGATAGTCTAATTCATGTTCAAGGAAAAGCAATGCTACTTCAAAAGAGCAGGTATGGTTCAGAAGTGAGAGAATGAAACTGAACACTGGAAGGTCAACAGCATTAGGAGATGTAGTTTTTGACATATATTAATAATTTAAGGTATTTATGCTTTCATTGGCCTGTTGCTCCATCTCTGTATAAAAGTCAATGAAACTGTATTTGACTTAAAGCAATTCTGGTGTAATTTAATTAACATTTGTGATCTTTAGACATCCAAACATAATTAACACTATTTTTGATGTAAGTGAAAGTACTATCTGTTGACACTAAATTGTCACTGATTATTTTTCCTAGATTGATTCTCATCCTTTACCTTAGAATATAAAAAAATCAAATCTTTTCCCCATGTTCTACCACCAATTCGTGTTGTTTATTCTTCTAACTGCTAAGCCACATAAGTGAATACATGCTTTTGTTCATGTTTCTTGATTGTTACTAATTCCTCTTACCCTTTCTACTTAGGTCCAATAGGCAATGCTTTACAAAAAACTGGATTCAGAATCAAAGTGTTTATTTTCCTTATGATTAACTTCCCTGAGTCATTAATGTCCCCAGTCCTCTAGCCAGTCTTATTACAGCCACTCCGTTGTCTAACAGACATGCTACCTGTCAGCTGAATACATTTTCATATTTTAGAAGGAGGGGATAAGAGGCAAGAAAGCTTTTCACTGATTCCCATCCTAAGAAGATTATTTTTTTTACCAAAAAAGTATTTGCAATTATATTAGCTATTTTCATTGCTTATATAAAGTGCTATATTGGCTGATCCTCACCTGAGAAGATAATGATCAAATTACAAATGTAAATAGGCTCATATCAGAGACACAATTAGGAACCCCTTAAGAGTTTTTAATAAGAATACACAGGAAGGAGGGTAAGAGAAAGAAATGAAGAGCTGGCATTGGGGGCAGCAGTGAGGCTGGGACCTTGGAGTGTAAGTGTTCCTCTGTCCCTTGGAAAGCTTCAGGAGGGACACACAAAGTATCTCTTATTGCAGGTGTCTTCTCAGACTTCTCTTCTGCTAGTACCCAGATCTATTCACTCAAGCCAAACTGTCTGGTAAGGAAGCTGAGAGTTTGATGTGCTTGCTCTGCTTTCTCTGAAGCCTCCTTGGAAAGTACTCCTCAGCCTGAGCTCAGGCTGTTTGCCTTAAAAGGATAAAATATCTGTAGGAAAAAAAAACTGGAGCTGGCTGCAGAGACATCACATACCAGAAGGAGAGGAGTTACAAGTCAGTTCTCTTCCAAGGGGGGCTCAGCATTGTTCTACCTTCATATAGTTCACATTTCATAGAAGCATCTGGGACCCAAGGAAACAGAGGGCTGATGAGGCAGCTGCCTCCAGGGAGAGTGGAAAACAAACTTGGGATGATGGCTGATTCGAATATGTGTCATATTTGAAAGCTGGCCAGAACTCACGGGTGGCAGGAAAGAGGAAACGTACTTACCCACTGAACAGAACAGCTGCCACTTTCTAGTGTGCCAGGTCCATATGCAGGTAACCCCAGAGATCACAGTGAAACTCACAGGTCCAGATGTTATGTAGACTGGGGAGCTGAACTGCCTGACTCCACTGCAAGCAGGGGACTTGTTCTGGTGAACAGGAAGTGCTTTCCCGGGAAGGAGAATTCAAATAATGGGCTACTGAAGAGACTGTCAACCCTAACTGCATATTAGAACCACCTGACCTCATAAAAGAAAATCCCTACACTTCAGGTCCGCCCCAGGACCAGGATGATTGTCAGAATTTCTTGCGATAACATCCAGAAAAGATATTTTTTTTAATTCTCTAAATGTTTCTAATATGCAGTTAGGGTTCAAAACCAGTGGGCTTGGTAAAGTATCAATCATGTGTTTAGAATAATAAGTCACAAGATATTAAATATATACACAGTCAATTTGGTGTTTTTTTTTTTTAAAAAAAAACTATTGCTTTTGCAAGCTCTGACAGCTCTAAGGTTTTAACCAACAGAAAATTAACAACAATTTAAATGGAAAATTTATCATGGTCTTTTTTTTTTTATTATTAAACACACACACAAGCACATATATGCCTTGTGGGCTTATGAAAGTACTTCTCAAATTTTGCTTCATGTGGAGTTTCCTAGGAAGTATTTTTTAAAAAAATACTGAAAACTGGCTTCCACCCCCATACTTTGTGGTACAACCCAGGAAATGGGTTTTATAAAAGCACCCTGGATGATTCTAAAGTACAATAGTTCAGAAGCCACTGTCCTTTCTTATTTTTTTCCACTTCTTCCAAAGTACTTCTGCTTCCCGTTTAATTATTGGCAAACATATTCCCCTCAGAACAGCTTATACATTAATCACTAGATTTAGGCTGGGGGGGAGGGGTTGCACACCCTAGGGGAGCAAGAGAGCCGAGTGGTTAAGGAGAACAATTCTGGAGTTTACACTTAGACTTGGTCTCATATGAAGTTTGTGACTTTGGGCAAGTTATCTAACTTTTGAACTTCCCTGTCCTATACTTTAATGCTATGCCATGGGGATCATGGAATCTTCCTCCCAAGGTTTTATGAATATTAAAAGTCACAATCTATGGGAAACATAGAATGCAATCTCTAACACAAAGTAAGTGAATAGTAAACTGTGAGGCATTATAGTAAAGAGGGGTGGTATCATTCTGACCCATTATATTAAAACAGTATGATGCACCAACTTGCTGCCATAATCCTTCTTTCTACATTACAGGCTGCACAAAGACCTCATTAGACTCTGATGCTTCAGAAAGATGAGAGGAGGACATTCAAAATAAGCACTGGTTGAAAGGGAACGATCTTCATAATTTTCTGCTAAAGTCCCTGCAGAGTTCCTGTGCCTGGAGGCTTCACTATATTCACATGTGGGTGTCTCCACTCTTGGGCTGTCTTCATCCAAAAAATATCCTCTTGATTGTAAATCCTGTTCTGGTTTCATTCCCTATTTACTCACCCACAAAGTCCATTACTCTCATCTAACTTAGAACTCTAACAATGCTCATCTCTTCTTATCCTTCCTGTCCCCTGACGCATCTCTTCTTCCCACTCTACTCTCCTGCTTTTTTTTTCATATTAATAACTATGATTACAAAACCCATTTCAAGAGTCTGCTATTAGTCCCACCTTTTGGGAAACATCTGTTTTGTGTAGCTGCAGTTCTTGTGCTCTTGTTTATATTTACTTGACAGTTTTGGAGGGAGAACATTCCTCTGCTCTCACAGACAAAATTATACTTAGACAGTTCAAACAGGCTGTACATATTTAACTTCTCAGAAAATAAATTTTAAGGAGCTGCATAGGAACGCAGTCATTATAGAAGATGGTGAGAGAAAAGTGGAACTGGTGTCAGAAAGCTGGGCGTGAGGAAGTAGGAAAGGGCTGTCAGGAAAGGGGTGGCAAACAGCACCAGCTCAACAATTCAGATTAGGATTCAAAGTGCCACAGATGTGATTGCATAATAAGCTGTTGAGCATACTGGTAAATGCTGCTTTTAGCATGTGCTTATTTATCATATTGTCTTGCGTTTTCCACACTGGGAGGGTTCAAGTTGGAGGGTCTGAAGTGTTAGCAACAGGCCTAGTTCTCTAGGATGGGCAGCAGCACCTTTGGTAGAGATGGCAGAAAGAGCAGCAGCCTGGTGTTCCAAACTGGTTGCTAGGATACCATAGAGACCCTCCATTGCTAGCAGACAGGAAAAAAATGTGTCCATATGCCTTATAACCTGCAAACAGCAACAATAGAAACATCATCTGCCTTCTTCTACCCTTTCCTATTAGGAATTCAAACCCAACTCTTTTAGTGAAATAACAACTAGTGGGAGCTTGGAAATGTGGCACAGTAGAGCAAGGAAGCTGGTTATTCATATTCTCAGGCAGTCTCGGGAACTACTATATTTAAAGACCTGTCAGTATTTTTATTTTAAGCCCCATTTTCAGGTATGCAACTTGACTATGCACCAGAACACACTAAAAGGGTTTTAGTAACCTGGACTCATACATTTTTATTAGGGCTTTCATGATTTCAATTTTATTGCATAGACCATAACATCAAATTAGCAATGAAACTTAAATTGGAAAGTCTATTAGAATCACGTTAAGTTGGAATGCAACTCTTGCACAGAAACAAGATATAAATTTCAAAACCAACTTCAGGTTTAATTCTCAGAACTGGCCCATTTGCCTAGGTAAGTGAGGAATCTGCAAAGTGAGTGGCATAAAATTAGATTATTTTCAATGAGAACATCTTGGAGTTGGAAAAAAATGGTTTCTTTAAAAGTTGTAATCATCTGCTGCTTGGCTGAATTCAAAGCATTTGTTATTGCTGGGACTGTGCTGGTGGAGGAGGATCAGAGCACATTCAGCGATTCAGGGCTTTACCAATGGGTTAGTACTCAATGTAAAACATACACACGCACAACATTCTGAATAATTCTAAAGCCAAGCAGAAATGCCCTTACACCTTCTCTGCTTTACAATACAGAAACAGATTTTCATCTCTGCCATAATCATACTTTCCTTGCAGTGCCCCCCCCATCCTTCCAGTCTTCTTCCACTCCCCCACCCCCACCTCCAGTAATCTGTTACAGCCACCAGTTTCTGTCTCTCCCTAAATGTGTTCTCTGCTTTCCTTTACTGCCTGGTCTCTTTGCTGATGGCCCTGCCATTTCTCACCCCACTTCCTCATCATCTACTTCTCTCACTTCCACTTCATCCCATCACCACTCACCTGAAGTATGGCTATCTTCAAATGGTTACTGAAATACCTCCATTTACACAGGGCTTTTGATACCATAGACTAAATGATTCATAAAACTGTTTTTGCCAACTATCTCAGGTACTTTCTCTGTGACTTACCTTACTCTGCTTTCTAGAATATTTACTTATGCAGTCTTGTTAACCCCTTATTAACTCCTTGTTGTACAGTCCTAAATATCTCTCACTTCTAATGCCTAAGATAGCTCACACATGGCAGACAACCAATAAAAGTACTGAACTGAGCCATAGGGCATATTTTGAATTCAACTATTGCTTTTTAAGAAATGTATGTTTGACTATTATGCCATCTCTGATAGCAGCAGAATTTTAGAATTCCCTCAACATCCTAAAGAAGCTAACAGTCTTTAGGAAGATTCCTTTTTCTCTCAAGATACACTAGTTTCACATTTTGAAAGATCATATAAGATCTTTTTAAATCAATGCCTACATTATAGTTAGAAAATATATCCCCTTTCATCCTCAGCTCTTCCAAAAAACTTCACAATCAAAAAGTGAAAGAGAACAAGTCACCACATTCTCTGAAACACAGCTTCCTCTGAGGAGAAAAGCAACAAATTAACAATCCTGGAAGTGTAAACAACTTCTGATAGGAAGTCAAGTCTACAATCAAAATGACAGAATCCTGTGGCAGTAAAATGGGAAGGACTTGAGAATACTTAGCAAAGGCAAATGTTTTAGATCTAAATACCAGGAACAAAATGCTCTAGTATATTACAGCATCAATTTTCAGATATGAACTATTACAAAATGAAAGTCCATTAGGATCATTCTATGGATATAACCAACAGGTTTCTTATCTCATATAGAGGACAATATAGAATATAAATATTTTCATTTTTAAAGTATTTTTGCACAATTCACTTCAAAATCTATAGTTTACATTCTCAAGTATGTATTTGGTGGCAATGTAATTTTAAAAGATTCCAATTTGCTACATCAGTTCTTCAATTCACATTGATAACAGAAAGAGCTGGCGGGAAATGTCTATCTACTGAGAAAGAGACAAACACAAACACTCCCACACCTCAGTCAGGCAAAAGTACCCTGACTCTGTGCTGGAATCTAAGAGAACGTTCCTTCCAACTCCCAGGCTAAAAGGAAAACTCTAACCCAAAACATTAGGGCAACATAAGTAAATAAGTTAATTTACACTTTACACTAATTTTGAAACAATCAAAACCCTTAAATTTATACTTAAAAAATTATAGTCCTCAAAATCAACCTCAGTAAGCAAAAAGTAGACAAAAATTTTGCATATACCAGATAACTGAACAGAACATTAGCTAGGTTGTTACATACCTCTAGTAGAAAGAGAATAGAAAATATGAACATAACTCTGAAGTTAATGGAGACTAGATAGATGGTTTCTCTTTAATTTAAATTTATAATACATAAGCTAAAGAATGATAACCAACTTAAGTTGCACAAAGAATGAAATAAAAAGACATAAACACTTGTTGCCAATAAGTCTGTGTGATCAAATTCTTTATAGTGAAATTAATTAAAATTCAAAAACAAAGGGCTTTGGTTTGGTGAGCTTTCTTGATTCTTCATGGAGCTATCTTGCACAATCATCCAAATGGCATAAGGTATAATCACTTTGCATACAATATATTTCCCTCTCTCTTAGGAAAGGTACAATCAACCACTTAAGCCAATTTTATTCTAGTTTTCTTTATGTAAGTGTGAAAAAAGAACAGATGTTTTTCCAAAATTATTTAAGCTTGGAAGACATCCTATAATGTTCTTCAATATAATACTTCAGAATCATCAAAACCATGATGATACCTTAATAGCTGACTTCTTCAAAGCATAACTTAGTAAATAAATATCAGAACACACAGCATTGTTTAATAGATAAAATGTTTATTATAACAGAATGTTGTGAATTATTTTCCACACTAATTTCTTTTTCTATCATGGACTTTTTCAAAAATCAAGTTATTCTAATTGTCAGGTACTAACAAGCTTCTAAAACTTACCACATTCTACAGTCCATTCCCTACTGGCTTCATTCCTTTAGATCTTCTGTGGCAGAATGTTTAGCTGGAGTTATCAACTGGCATGATTGTGTTTCATTATAAAACCTATTAAAATGCTCTTTTTATTAAAGGAGAGTATGCTCTGTGTTACTCCAAAGTCCTGCAGATACTAAAACAAGATCCTAAAAATGTTTAAAGATGCAGAGAGCTGTCTTTGAGCTATTTTTTTCATTATGCAAAACTTGGCCCAAGAGATATGGCCATGTATCTCGTTAGCTAAAACAGGCAAGCATGTCAAGACTGCAAATTAATTTACCAGACAATGTTGAAGTGAATTCAGATCACTCGGGTTTCCTAAGCAGACCTAAATCTACTGAACTATAGGGAAATCTCAGTGAGGTCAGAATCTCAGAAATGTTTACACTTATTACCTCTTCCCAACACTGTCACAGAAATACAAACTCATTTTTCAGATAAACCTGTATGAGGAACAGCAAATATCCTATGGGAACCAACAAGTATATGTACAATTCAAAGTTTTCAAAAGTATAGCTAGTATATACTTGCAGCTCCCAAAACCAAATACATACAAATGGAGCATTTACTCAAGATTCTAAGGAAACTTGTCTTATATAATATCTAGCTAATGAATCGTAGTCAAAAATTGAGGTGCAAATACTTCATTGAGGTGCAATAATATCATTTTCTATTAGTTAAAAATATCATTCATTTCGGTGTTCTATTGCATTCTATATCAATCTCTTGTTCCTGCCACTCTACTATCTGAGTAAAGCAGTGTGTAACAAGCACATCAATAAAGGACTCCGTGTTGAGTGGTGTATAACAAGTTTCATTCAATTTTCCCACTCAAGTTATGAAGCCCACTGACATTAGAACTACACAGTTTTCTCAAATGCTGGAACAATACCAGTGTGGTTGCATCAGAGTAAGGAATAAGGCAAACAATGTGTCTACATTGTCAGTAAAAATAAGTTTCCTTGTCTATATTTGACCCTGGAGGTGCCCCGTTAGTAACATTATACAAGTTCCTTAAGGTAAAATCGCAATACTATCCCTCAGTTGGTATGAAAAAATATTTTAAAAAAAATCAGCAGACCAGGTTTCCATTTGTGGATTGTAAATGTCATCCAATTCAGGAAATAAAAAAAAAAAAAAAACCTTCCCTTTCACATGCGTATTTGCTTATTTTTTGACACTTCGATGATGACAGAACATCAGGTTTGAAGGGTACCAGCGTGAATCGCCAGCATGTAGAGCAATCCCGGAGAGCCACAAAAGCATTAGAAAGTGAGGGCGATAACAGACGCATTTCATTTCAAGTCTGATGAGCCCGCATTTAGGATTTTCCAGCTGGGCAGGTTTGCCAAGGCATTTGGGTAATGGGGCTTATTATTCCTCTTACATGTACACACACACAAACACACGCACGCACACACGCTCACACGGCCGGACACACACCTGGGGAGCGTTCAAACTATGTACAGTAGCAGGTGGCACATCTGAAATTATATGGCTATATATATATTTTTTTTTGAAAAATAGCTTGACATCTGACAAAGACACAAGGCGATATAGGTGCAGCGAGTCTGGCTCTCCGAAACGTGCACAGCCCCACCAGAAGTGCCCATTAAAACGAAACATTTCTGAGGATGAAGACGGACATGGCAAGCGGGAGGGGCGGGGGCTGACAGACAATACAGAGACCCGCAGCAGCTCCCCACCGACAGGGCACTACATGGACCCGGCGCGTAACCCCGCTTACTGTGGGCTCTTGGGGTAGAAGGGCAGGGTCACATGGCTGAGATCTTGGATGTCGAAGGCGGTGGGCTCAGCGGAGATCGCCTGCCGCTTGGTTCGCGGCTCGCCCTGCAAGGTGCTCGCGCTCTGCTTCTGCGCCTGCTGGGTGGCCGGTCGGATCACCGAGCGGTACTTGTCCAGCTCGTTCTGCAGCTTCTGGATCAGTTCGTCCTTCTGATCCAACTCCAGCTCCAGCTCATCAATGAGAGCATCCCGCTGCCTCAGCTCCTCGATCTTCTCCTGGAGCGCATACTGTAAATCCCGCAGGGTGCCCATGCTCCTCCGGGCTGCCGGGGGCTCCTTCCTGCTGCTGCTCTGCGTCTTGGGGCGTCCTCCCCTCTCCGATCAACTTTCCCCAAAGTCGCCGCTGCCTCCCGAGTGCAAAAGCTTCCTACTTGAGACCAAAGCCAGCCCTGGCTTCTGAGCATGCCCAGTCCGCCGGCTCCAGTCACCGAGAGTTTCAGTGCAGATTCCACTTCTCCGGGCTGAGAGGCTGAGTATGGGGCTGAGCAAAACAGGTCCAAGCCCTGATTAAACCTGAAATGCGGTGGCCCCGCAGCGCTGGGAAGAAAAGCCGCGAAGCGATGTTACCGGGTAGTGGGACGAGGAGACTGGGATGGGGGCTCTGAGGCAGAGGCTGGTGCACCGGGTCACTCGCGCTGGGCACCAGAGGAAGCTGGCGGTGTGTGGGGGGAGCCTGATAAACCTCTGGGGCACGCGGGGGATCTGCAGGCGGAGCGAAGCGGCAGCATTACTTTGGGGGTGGGAAGGTGGGAGGGAGAGGACAGGGAGGACCCCGCGCAAACTGGGGAGGCGTAAGCAGCTACAGAGCATAGCCCTCCACAGGAGGTTGGGCTACAATCCTGGCAACCGGGGAAAGCACAGCGGACTCTGCTTCCTAAAGGCTCTGAGTTCTGGAGGAATTTTGACCGCCGGCCTCATCTAGAAAGGCTCCGGAACCATTTGGCCGGGTTCCCCCTTCTCCCACACCACCTTTCCTACACATTGCACCTCACACAGGTGGCTTACGCTTAAAAAGAAACTTGCCCCTGAGCAGAAGAGAGCCAGTAGGTAATTAAGCAGGATCCTCCCCACCCCCTTAAGTTCAGGTACCTTTGAAGGAAGGAGTCGCCGCACCCCCCCCCCCAGCCTCCCCCCCACCATTGCCTTCTCTTACTAATTACTTCTCTTTCTGCCCCCTCCCCAAATCTGATTGATGATCTCTTTTTAGGAGGAAGGCCAAAATGAGTTTGGGCCCAAGAGGACTGCTCAGGGTCTCCATTATCCTTCGCACTAGTGTCATCGCGATGAACTAGTGTCATCGGGAATAGTTACGGATGGGCCTTGTTCACCGGCTGATTGGATGGGAGTAGGGCAGGGATCTGAGGGGAGGGGGCATTCAGTGCTGAGCTTCTCAAAGTTCAGTCTGAAATTGAAAGACACCTTTAAAATATTAAAGCTTGAGCTGTCAGGACAGCATCTTTCCACTTGAATGGCAAAAAGGAACCCTGGCATAAATTTTGAAGGAAAATCATAAATTAATAGAAAAGGGAATCTAGATGAGCTGCACAAAGTACACATTATACTATCTCACATTTTCCACCCCTTCCTCATCCACTCAACATTTCCTAAAATGATGACAATTAACTAGTATTTTTTCTACACAAGAGTAATTCTCCCATCATCAGAACACATTTTTAAAATTCCCAAATAGTTCCTTAATACTCAACTAAAGTCCTAATATTTATCCACATCTTCACCAACCCATCCAATTTGAAAGCATCTCAATTAGCAGATTTTAATACTCTTCTTGGGAGCTCTATGTTATAATCCTCAATGTTTTATTTGACTGTTCCTTAGTATTAAAACAAAATAAATTAAAAATCAATTGCAATTCAGAACTATTCACTATCTAAACTTCTAAGGACATATATACCAATCTCAAAAAGAGGTACACACATTTGCTATTAAATACACGACTTTTTCTCATATCAGATAAAATAATGTATGTGTTTGAGAGAGAATAACAGAAGTGAGCTAGCCAAATTCATTGTTAACAAATGAATTTAAAATGTTACTGAAAGCATAAATGACAACCTTAAACATTCTTCCACATAGATTATTATCTGAGTATCTTGGTATAGATATCGTAAGACAGTTTATTCCAACACAAGCATTTTTGGAAGCACATTTACTTCAGAGTGCAATAAATACAGTGGAAATTCCCAAATTATTTTCACTTGTAATGATCAAATGACAGCAGTAAATAATAGCTCTGGATTTTGTTGTTATAATTAAAACCAAGTGGAAGCACTGAAGTTTCATATAACTGACTGTTCTGAAAGGGTTTCCATGACATTTCCCTACTCCCAGAAGGGAATTTGACAAAATGCCAAATTCTTATCTTATTTAACCTATGGGAATTCTTTAATTCCATGGGAAAATGTTGAAAACTAAATGACTGTTTTCCTATAGAGCTATTGGAAGGGTCTATGAAGTAAAGAGTTTATGCTTAAAAATATGTCAAAAGCAATAAATAGGGGTCACCGTTAGGCAACTTTTAAGCAGGGCTGTGTTTTAAAGGTTTGTTTGAAGTTTAAATGGGGTTACTTAATGTTTTGAGCAGTACAAAGTAGTGAAGATTTTTTCTCATTTGTAGAATGTTTGTCTTTATATACAAAGGAAAATAGAAACTAAACATTTCCCCCCAAACAAAAGTAGTACTGCAACCACAACTATACATGTCTTTTGTCCAAATGTGATTTTATTTTTACTCTGCATTTTGCAGTTTCTACTATCATATCTACATGCAATTATACCATGGGTCATGTTACATTTTTATTTTAAATCAAATTCCTGTGATACAAAATCTATTCCATGATGTGTTCAATATGGGGAGTCAAAAAGTTGTTATAACAAATACAAAGGAAAAAACTGCTAAGGTGATAGTGACTGTTACAAGTGACTTAAACTATAAAAGATGATCTAAATATAAAAAATAGATTTGGTTATATTAACATATATAATTAAAAAATAACTTTCCCTTAAAACTTCAATTCTATATGCAAATCCAGACTCTAAACTTTTCCATCTATTCTCAAAGTCAAATAAATATTTAAATTAAGATTTTCTACAGTGTTCTCGACCCATTGTTTAGATTTAAAGTGGCCTTGTTTTCTATCTCAACCTATTCAATGATCCAGCTTTTCCTTATGTTTTGAATTCATTTAGTAGTTATTAGAAATTTATGTGAAGAATAATCAAGATTCTGAAATTATATTTTTTGAGTTTCTTATTGTTTTGTTTTCCTTATACTGCTATAGTTCACATAGTCACCATATCACCCATGATCTTTCAGCATATTCCTTTGTGTTCCTTCTTCCCTTGGCTTGCATCTCCCCACCCCTATTTCTCTCCCTTCTTTGCTGTATGTCTCAGTGTTTTGGTAAATTCTTACTATATATGTCTCATAGCTAACTTAATTGACTCAATTACTAGATCAAAGATGAGACATAAATCTAGTTTCTGTTCACTGAAAAATGGTTGCCCCAAGTCTGATGGCATGAATTATATTGGCGTATATCTGACTCTCCTCCACTACATACCTGGAGGGGGTCTTTATGCTAGATGCTAATAACTAGAACAATGAAATTTCAAGGAACAGATTCATACACTTGAATTCCACAATCTATTCATAAACTGAGTCCAGGAGTCATATCTTTGCCATAATTTTAATAGAAGCAAAGTTCTATAGTAGTCAAACCAAATTACAGCATATCAAAGCTCTTCAGTTCTGTAACCAACCCCCATGATTGAGAATAAATGTGTTCTTTTATCAATGGAATCTCAGAATCACTCACAGACATTCAATAATGCAGCTTTGTCATAATATGCTATTTAAAAACAAATAAAGGCCATAGAATGTATTATCCTTCACTAAAAACAAAATTAGCCTCAAGTGAACTGTGATAATTTGGTCATCCAGTTTTCCTAGTGAATGCTACATTTCCTGGAGGAGTCTTAAGTTTGAAATTTTTACTGCCTCTGAGACAGAGAGAGAGAGAGAGTAGACATACAAACATGTAAATATTCTAAAGATGAATAAAAGAGCTTTTTAGGTGATGGAACTCACTCCTTTTAGGAGATTGGCAGAATTAACAAGTATCCCTTAGAATTCAGATGAGATGTTTACTATGACTTGTGTATATACTGGCTTCTGTAAGCTGCTAATCAAGATCACAACAAAAATCACTAACTTCTTTGAGCTCTCAGTGTATAGCAAGTACTTTTCATTTAACTTTAAAAGTTAAGCACTATGTCCATTTAGTATTAAAAATGGAGGGGCAAAAATACCCACCCAAATCCAAACCATTTGATGCAAAGCTCAATTCATACTTCCCACCTTTCACATCAATGCCTTCTGCAGGATTTCAAGTACTTCTGATGACATGGTTCTGGATCCAGAGAGATAAGTATATCCTTAACATTAAGTACCCTTACTTTGGGTTAAGGTGGTGGTACAAGAAGAAATTTGGAGAAGCCTGAAAGTGTAAGGAAAAAGATGATTAAAATGTTTCTTTTCCCAAAACTGTTTTTGATGGGGCCCTGATTTAAGCTAATCAATTCATACCTACTTGACTGGTGTTATCCATTACTTTAAATACTAAATGTGCTTTAAGTTGTCCTGGTAGTAAAACCAAAGTCCTAGATACCCTTGGTCATGAGCCTACCAAGATGATAGTCACAATATTGAAATCAGAATTACTGAATTGCTTTACTTTATATTTTCACTGTTTGCTTCAAAATTTACTGATAGAAAATTAAATCAAAGGAAAATATATAACCATGATATCTGTTATTTAGGTATACTGCAAACCCATTTGCACATTTGTTTATATGACTATGTTTTAGCAGAGCAATCATCCTATTTCAATTCATAATAATACACCACAGGAATTGTATTTGGACTGTAAACAGGGATGAATCAGAAAACAGAATTTTAATTACACTTTGGTAAGTTAGATAAGGATTCCAAAGCTCTCTTTCTGGTTTGTTGTTTATATAGAAATATGGAAATTAGACAGATTGGTTTCCTATAGATTAAGCACAGCAATTCAAACACCTAGTATTTGATTAATTCCTATAGAATAAGAATATTCTTATAATTGTGTCTGGAGAATCATTTTGACCATTTGCAATACATATTTTGATTTACATAAAAATTCTAATGGCTGGGCTGTTCTGGAATCATACTATATGAATTACAAGTTTGCCATGTAAAAGGGGGGACAGTATAAACCATTAATGATGAAAAACTTACTACAGAGACTTGGAAAGTAATAGCATTTTGTACTATAAATTGCTAATATACTTAGAGTTTAATATTGAATTAGTGTCATGCCTAATATTAGTTGAAATAAATTTTGATATTCTACAGCTTAAGATGATGATGGTAAATTATTATTGGCCTTCAGGCTAAACTAATGCTCATGAAAACCCATGCAGTATCTAACAAAAAGGACATTTCTTCGTACTGTTTATTAAGTTGTCCTTTTTAAGACTGGAGGAAATAAGACTTGAAGAAAAATGTCAGTCTTTCACAAATGTAAATTTTAAGATGCATAAAATAAACTTTAAATGCAAAAGATTACTGCATTTTAAGCCCAGTGACTATATATAAATATGAAACACTACAATATCACTGATTAATAAATTATAATCTCTCAGTTCCATTTCACTGATTCTTCAGGTATATTAAATGCTCATGATTTCCTAAGTAAATGCATCAATATACTCCACAAAAGCAACTTTGCCAAGCTCCTCAATATTTACCACAAAATATTCTAAAATGCAAAATCATTTTATTTTTGAAGAAGCTTATTTTATATCATGTGGCTTATAAGAAAATAACTCTGGAATCAATGATTTGTTTGTTATTGCTTTTATCATAAATAGCATTTAACAACTGATTTAACTTGGCTATTTTTCTTGTACATATTTTATAATTAAATAAGGCAAAAAATAAAACATTTTGCTAGTGAGCTCAATAAAACCAAGATGGGAAAGTACTGAAGATATAAGAAGCATAATAAAGAGAAGTTTGAGTGAAGTAGATTACTAACAGTAAGTAAAATGAATGAACTGGGCAAGAGAAAGATGGCCTGGCATGTGTTTTATACTATGAGAATAGCAGAGCTTTGGAGGAGAGGAAAAGGTGCTTGCAAAAAAGTGTCAGTAGGCAAATACTTAGAGATCTCTACTCTCATGAATATTATGGATAAATATTACCTAACTTGAGCTAATAAAAACTCTTGATATTTTGACTTTTATAAAATCATTATGAGACAGAAATCCATAAATCCCATCTTTAATAAAAGACAAATATAGCAGAGGATGAGTAAACAAGTTAATATCAATTCAGAGTCAAAATGAGGTGTTGATTATTATGAAAGCATTACCCTTAGAACAAAGATGGAGCCCTAGGTTAGAGTAGACAAAATGAATATATATACTATGGATTTGTGATCAACTGTAGATTTATCAGTTATCTTGCCCATTTTATATTTTTAGGAATATTCAATAATTTCTCCATGGCTTAGATTGGGGTTTTTTAATTCATTTTTTAAGGCATATCCATGAACCTTGTAGTAAGAACACATTAAATATTGATGATTCAGAGTTAAAGTCTGAGACATATGTTCAAACACCTAATAAGTAAACAGATAAGTCAACAGAGTATATAAGTTAGCAAAAACAGCAATATGTAAAGCAACATATGTATAAATAAATACAAAGTATTGACTTTCATATCTTTAAGATTTTCACACAAAATGTTCAGTGTCCATCTCGAGTCACTGCATTATGTAAGAGTGGTTTTTATTCAAACAACATTTAATTGCTACAGAAAATCCTTCTAGATTTCTAACAGTTGCTTATTCAAACTTTGCAGTTTCTACTGCTCAGACTTCCTAACAACACCCAGCAAGTAACACTCTTCATAGTCATAGAACTGAAATTTACCTGACCGCATTTCCTATGCATGCCATCATTTAATTTAGTTACATTATGTCACTCTTGGGGACACTTACAAAATTAGGAGAATAAAATTGTTTAGTAACAACAGTTACTGTTACCCTACTTTCCCCTATCTTCTGCAAAAAAAAAAAAGTTCTTATCTATACACATATGGGTATTACAAAATTTTGAACTGTAATGAACCACAGAAATGACATAGTTCAACTTTCCAATTTTAAATTCAAGGAAATTTAGAGGTCAAGGAAGTTAAATTACTCATCTAAAGCAAAATCAAGTTCAGAAGCCAAGTCTCAGAATAGTATTCTTAAAGCTGATGCTGCTTTTTCACTTGGCATATTATTATTGTGCATATGACGTCTGATTTGTTTCACAGGAAAACTCTACCTCATCTCTCTTAAAATTAATTGTTAAAGCTTCTTCAGAACACTTTGATTTATTGCTGAGATCAAATTATATTAAAAGGTCTTTAAGATGTCTTTTAAGTTGTTCTAGTATACTTTTTCTTATACTCAAACCATATGATACTTTCGTGTTACCCGGCAGATCACATGAGAATAAAGGGCTGTTTATCTGTTTGTCAATGCAAGTGTGTTTCTCAAAAGTAAGCATGCACCACAATTATAACAATTTAACCAAAGCACCATAATCAACTTTCACTTATGCCAAAGCAAAGGTGGGCTCGTTTCCCAAATATTTTACATTCTAATTTATTTCACAAAATCTAAGTAGGGAAGTAGATTTGTCTCTTCTTATACACAGCAGCTCAAGTTTCTACATGTCAGAAGGTTTTTAACTTCATTGAAATATGAAATACAACCATTAACAAGGATGAGAAAATTCGTTTTGACTTAACATAAATTGAAAGAAAACAGTCCAGCGCGGTGGCGCGCAGTTGTAATCCCAACTCTGGGAGGCTGAGGCCAAGGATCACTTGAGTCCGTGCATTCGAGACCACCCAGGGTAACATAGTCAAGAAGAAGGAAGGAAGGAAAGAAAAAAAGAAAGAAGGAAGGAAGGAAGGAAGGAAGGAAGGAAGGAAGGAAGGAAGGAAGGAAGGAAGGAAGGAAGGAAGGAAGGAAGGAAGGAAGGAAACAACTTAAACCTATTTTAGTCATAAAACATTATTTAATGGCAAGCCTATAAAATTATAGCAAGAGGCAGATAGGTTATGATTTCAAGATGTACTGAAAAATCTTACATTAAAAAAACTATTACATTAATATTTTTTAAAATATATTCTGTATTTTATCATTTTAAGCACATTTTAATACTAATCTATGATGTAAATTAGTATATTATATAATATTCAAATTCTGGAATTAGGGATATTCCACTGTGAGGAAATGTAATAATGGATGAAAAACACACAAACAACCAAGAAATAATAATAATAACAAAAAAGCAATTGTACCAGGTGGCATGATAGCTAAATCCAGAAATTAAAGAACAACTTTAAATAACAACTTTGAAAACAACTCAATAACATTAATTGTGATCTGTCACCCATCAAACAATATGCTACCACACAAAGTTCCAAAAAGTAGAAACTGAAGAACACTAGCTCCTTAAAAGATGATATGTAAAACAAAAAGGGTGTCATGGGCAAAAATATTTAGAAAACACTAAGAAAAACTTTCTTTCTATACAGATTTTATACTGTTTCTAAGAACTTTTAATTGTTCTAATATACATTACAAATCACAAAAATAGAGCAGATATATACAATTGATTCAAGCAGCTAGTTTCTTTTATCTAATACTTTTAAGTGTTGACTCTACATATATATGTTAAATGGTTTGATAAATTAGACAATGTATTAAAAGCTATAAGCATCTTCCTCATTTTTGAAATGCCTAATTAAAAATTATTTACATAGCATATCATATGGTTCTGGTCTCACAAATGTCAACCACCAGAATACACCCCCTTTCAAACCACAATTTATCAAGTCTGTGACCACAGCCAATGACATGACAGAAAACCATGAACATATGACAAATTTGGTGCTTACAGGAAGAGCTAACATTGACATTTTACCCATAATTACATTTCCTCTATTTAAAATTAGACTTGGTCACAGCATTGTTGCTCAGGTCAGAAAAATATTCAAAGGAAAATGACAAAGGGACTGAAATCAGGAGACCAATTGACTAATTAATTACATAAGTGTTATACTGACCTTTTAGTTCTTCTAACTCTCCAAGCACTAAGCAATTCCACTTTAACATTTCAGAGCTTTTCCACTGCTGATTCTTTTTCTGCCTGTGAAATCCTGCTCTTAACCCATTTCACTATTCTCAAATCCCAGTCCTATCACTTTCCCATCATCATCTTCTATCTTTTGAGTCACTAATTCAAGGAATTCATCCTTCAAATATTACTTCTTCTGATAACCATTCTTAATCATTCCCATGATTGCTCTTGAGGGGCACGTTGCCCTATACCTCAGTTCTCAGTCAGGAAATATGTAACTTACAAGTTTGTTGTATTTTAAATAGCACTGCTTTTCTATGTTCTTGCTAAAAATATTCATGATAGCTGTTGTAATTAAATAGGTAGTGGGAATGGGTTTAATAGTTTAAAATTATCTCCTTAGGTAAATCTTCAAAACTAAAAGATTATTATGAAAAGTAGCCTGGAATACATATGTAAGAGAATGAGTATCTGTACATATGTGTGTATATGTACATGCATCTGATTACATATGTGTAACTTATTATCAATATAGATCAATATAGAAATATATCTTAGAAGTGACTACAGATAGTAAATTTTCTATTATATGATAGCAAAAGGTGACATGAATATGATCTAGTGAGTTTTCTGAAAATTAACGCCTAACTCTTCAAAAATTCTGTGTTTTCCTTCTCTATGTAGCAAACTAAAGATATGAGAGTTTTAGTTATAAACATTTGTTTTTCTTATGCAGAAATAAAAGACAAGGACCTTTGAACAACATATATTCCTGCTTAAGACATATGATAACTATATACTCTGCCTGTCACCTTGAACTATTTCTAGAACTATTTCTTGGGCTCAAACCATCTTTTTAAATTAAACTCAGACTATCAACTCTTCTCATGCACTTTTAAATTGCCATAATACCAGAGTCTTTCTTATTTTTAGGCTTATAATATATTGTCTTCAAGGTTCAGTGCACTTTTATGTCACACTGGCAGCACCAGAAATTCTGTAGCAGTTTATTTTGCTTCACAAGTTCTAGTTATTTTTTCAAATGTTGACAACTTTATTTGGAACTGGTCTTTTTTTTTTTTTTTTCAATTAGCCCTTCTTAATACATCTTTTAAATAACTTTGTCATGCGATATTATTCTGAAAGCAGATGCATCCAATTAAAATATTTATAGGTTTTACCAGCGATTATTAAGCAATATTGTGTTTTACCTGATTTCATTTACAGTAGTTTTGAAAGTTCAGATTGGCACAGTTCAAAAGCAAGTATATCTCTAAGAAATGTCTTTAATAGCTTAATTCATAAAGTAGATATACCTGTTTCCTCTATGTTATTTATTTGGTTCTTCTTATAAAATACTACAACAGACTTCTCAAACAAAAGCACAAACTTCATATCACAATCAACTGAAGATTGAAGTGCTATGCTTTGTATATTAGCAATAATATCCCTTTTTTTCCCACATAAGAAAGGTATTGTTTCTAAGGTAGATGCTTCCTGTAACTTCAAAAAGTCAACAGGAAGGCTTTCCAATTTTTTCAAATGTATTGCACTTGAACATAGATTTTGTAATAAAGGCACTTTTTGTCAAACTTACAAACATCCTAAGCTGAAACATTTCCTATGAAAAAAAAGATGCTTATTTATAAAAGAGAGTAAAATTTGGAAATATATATATTTAAAGCTTGTGCACATATACACACAAATCTATGAATGAAGATTTCACACTGCAATAGCATAGTTCTGTTTCAGGGTCTAAATGAAAATCTGAGTTACTGATTTGTAACTGTCTAAAACTTCACCTCTACTAACACCTGAGTATTGATAATTATTTGAATATAAGAATTCTCTTGAGATTATACTGTCTCTCTCTAGAGGTTCTTATTTATATATTTTTTTTCTTTAGCAACTGTAGTCTCATTTTGCATTTATGAATAGAAATAGCCTTTGGAAACAGTATTTCCCAAGAGGAAAATGCATATTCTTAACAGAAAAGAAGCTCCATGAAAGAAAAATATCTTGTTGCTATATGTACACCTTTCTATATGAGGAAACATATTCTTTTTTATCATTCAGTTAAAAATAATGTTTAGCAAATGGTTTCTAATTTTGATTTTAATGTATCAGTTTAAAAGAACAAAGTAAAGTCAAAATTGTGAAATTTATACTTCTTTCTTACATGGCTTATTTTATTTTAAGTAAACGTCCATAAATAGTACACAGTTTCTACAAACAGTGCATTCTTCTCATTGTTCTCTCAGTGATTAAATACTAATTTCTGAAGAACTAAAATACAAAAATAAATACAATTGCACCCTCTACTGTTCAAATTTTCTATTCCATATTGAGCAAAGCACTATGTGCTTAATACATTCATTATAAAAGTAACAGGTAAATCATATTGCTTTCTTTTTTATATGAATTTGCAATTTTCTAAAATTAAACGCTACTTTATGGAATTCCTTTTATTATACAAATGGACATATACATAGGCTAAATTAGTTTATAAAATAACTTAGCAAGGTGTTTGGAAAGCGAAGTATTCATTAACTTACTGACAATGAGTGGTAATGTAGGCAACCCTTTTAACTTTAATCTTAATAAGAAAGACTACCAAGTCATTTCAGTCAAAATTTGCATATTCTTTTCCTTTTTTTAACTGAGGTATTTAATATGTTTTACATCATTGTTTGTGTTATAGAAGGACAGGATCTCCCCACACACATCTCAAATACTCTTATAACAGTATATAACATTTGCCAAATACTTTTCCAGTTCAAAATTAGAATGAACAATGAGTGTTTAAAATTCTAGTGTAGAGATTTTTCTATTATTGTCAAAATTGAAAATAATGGTATGGATCAAATGTAATAGCTTATTTACCCTTTCCTTTTCCAGCTGTCTTTATAGTTTTAATGAGACATAAGTTGCTTTTTGTTCTAATGAAATTAACAAGTTTTTTTCAGGGATTGCTGATTAATTCTCCCATCAAGAATAACTTGATTATTCAAAAAGACTAATAAAATCTGAAACTTTTAGCCAGACTCACAAAGGAGAGAAAAACACATAAAAAACAAAACAAAAGAGACATTACAACTGATAACGCACAAACAATGTAAACAAGTATTTTGAACAATTATAAAGCAATAAACTGGATAACCTAGGAGAAATGTACAAGTAAATTCTTAGAGACATACAACTTGTAGGACTGAAATTGAAAGAAATAACCAATCTGAATCTACTCATCAACTGTGACGATACTGAAAGTAAACATATAAAATAAACTTACATATTTGCCATTTGATTTACAATAAATATGGTCCTACACAAATTAGTCTTTTTGGTAAATCAGAGATTTTAGTAAAAGAGCTAACTATAGAAAAAAATATGAATCCTGTGTCCTTCCTAAAAATATACACCAAAATTTTACTTTGAGGATAACTGTAGATCTTAATATGAAAAATAAAACAATAAAAGTTCCAAAACTTAGCATAGAAAAGTATATTCAGTAGGAGAACGATGTCTTAAACAAGACACAAAAAGCACTTGACATAAAAATACTGATAAAAAGACACATAAAAAATTAGAAAATTCTTTTGATCAAAAGATACCTCTAAGGTGGATACATGTCATTGCACATTGTACACCAGTAATAAAATCCAATGTAAACTATGAGCTTTGAATGATAAAAATGTGTGAACATATCTTGGTTGATTTTAACAAATGTGCCACTGTAGTGTAAGAATTTGATAGAGGGGAAAGTTGTATATATGCGAAAACAATGGTGGATGATCAATTTCTGTATTTTACACTCAATTTATCTGTGAACCTAAAACTGTTATAAGAAATACAGTCTATTTAAAAAAAGACTTCTTAAATGAATCAAAAAGCAAACTGGAAAAGATATTTGTAATATATAATCTTCAAAAGACTTATGCTCAGACTACATATGAAATTTCTAAAGTAAATTTCTGTATATTTCCGAAGTAAAAACTCCACAAAGAAATGTCCCACAATACGTGAGCAAATATCTCATGAAAGATACTCAGAGAATCAGTAAATATGAGAAACTGTCCAATTTCATTATTCAGCAGGAAAACATCAAGAATAATACCACTGCAAGCCTAACAAACTGACTTGGAAAATGTAGCAAACATTAGAATTTGTGATGTAAGGGAAATATAACCACTTGGGGAAAATATGACATTATCTACCTAAACATATGACTTATCTATTATCTATAAATTTCAATCTTAGGGATAAGTTCAATAGAAATACATACATGTTATTATTAAATGACATATAAAGAAATATAAGTAAGATCCTATTTATGACATACCAAAATTGTCAGCACACAAACATTCACCAATATTAGAATAAGTTAATGTCATATTTACACGAGAGAATTCTGAAGGCAATGAAAATAAGCAAATAGTGCTTTTTAAAAAGCACCAATAAAATTCAGGAATGATAACTGATAACCAGCAAAATAAGCTAGGATAAAAAGGATACATGCTGCATGTTTTTTCTTTTTTGTAAAATGTAAAAGTGACCCAAAAAATTTTTATGGTAAATAAACATGGACCCGCCATATGAATCAGTTAATTTTCACTTTATAAATAAACCCCATTCCCATATTCAAATTTTAACTTTCTCAATAAATAGCAGCTGTCACAGAAAAAAAAAATTGTGGTGAAGATAATGATAATCTGGGATGAGCAAAAAGGGCCCGATGATGAGTTAATGGCATGAAGAGGATTTCTAAGATTATGGCAAATTTCTGTTTCTTGATCTGAGCAGTGGTTATGCTAGTGTGTATTCAAATAATTCACTGAATTATAAAGTTGTGACCTAAATAGCTTTCTATATATGAGCTTAAACTTATTTAAAAAGCTTAAAACAAAAGCCTTTTTTTATTAATTTCAAAATAACAATCAACAAAGCATTACTGAATACTGCAGCTAACTCCCAAAGTGTAAGGAACTGCCTTAGATAATGAAATGTTCAAAATCCATTCCACTAGTAAATTTATTGTACAATCAATTGGGTGATTCAGATTTTGTGAAAAAAATGAATTAGATACACCTTACACTTGCAATGACAGCGTTATCTAGGCAAACTGACACTGTATTATGATATATGTGTATGTATGTACACACATACATATAATTCATACATCACAGATATCAATATCTTAATATAATCTTAAATGTTCTAATAAGGAAATGCATCAAGTGTATATAACTTAGGATAATTTTCATATATATTTATTTAACAAATCATGGGAAAAACCTTTAATAGAAACATGTCTTAAGAATTGAAGTAAAACAGGTTAAGATTCCATTTTATCTATTTGGTCAGACGGATAAGAAGTTGAACAAGTGGAGGGAGGGAAGAAAGATGTTTCAAGGGGAGCACTGGAAAATCATAAGCTTATGTTCTTTTCTCCATGTGGGGAAAGCAGACAAGGGGCAAAGGATTCTTTTGGATGGAGCTGAAGAATTGAAAAGCAGACATGTAAAAGAAGGTAGGTAAGAACCAGACAGAGAGGGGACAAGAATCCCGAAGTGACTAACATAGGCTCTGAACTAAGAAAAGGAATAGCAGCTACAGCTTTGAATTGACAAATCAGTGTTGTGTTTTAGGGGAAAGACTCTAATAGCATGATGTTAAGTGAACTGTACTGAAAATATGGATCAATAAGAAAGATTGGGAAGCTGCTACAATACTAAAGGGCTAATTAAGAAATTGAATTAAGGATGAATAAGAAAAGACATGGCCAATGATGACTATTGAAAACATTATTCATTCCTCAATATCAGCATTAACTGTTTCTATAATTCACAAATATTACCAAGTAATCACTTCGTAAACTGCTGTACATATTAACTGAAAGACCCTGTGCAACAAAGTGGAAGCTATTGCCCTTTGAGAGATTTTGAGAATTTTTGAGAACTTTGAGAATTTTTTTCTGATAAATCTTTACAGAAATGGGGTTCCTCTTCTGGAAGTTTACTTAACCATCCCAGTAACCACAAATACCACACCTAGTCCTGACTAGTGAATAAATGAAAACGCAGGGTAACAGAGGAGTTAACCTGTAATTCACTCTATCTTTAAAGGACTTGCTGGACCAAGAGCTGATGGAGAATTAAGAAGAAAAATGGAAGACATTAAGGTTTTGCATAATGGTGGAACTTTCACTAAGATGTGGGATAGAAAACAGGAAATAGCTATTGCTGTATATAAGCAAAGCGAGTAGAAAGAGAAAGTTGGGTTTATAAGTATCCTACATTGGGGGTATTTAAAAAATTCAATTAAAGTTCTTTTAATTAACTTTTAGCTGCTGACCTGTTTACTCTAGCATGAGTAAAACTGGACTATGTGAATTTGGGCTTAACAAGATTACAATGAATACCTAAAGTAATAATAAATAACCTAAGGGAATTACAAAGATAAATTAAAGCAGTTAAATTTTATTTTTAATAAAAAGAAAGGATAAAATTGGTTGCATTACTAATTATTTCATAAAAAGAGTTGGGCATGCCAATGTTTCCAACCCTAATTTTGCCCGGAAATTTGAGTAGGAATTGTAGGAATGAAAGACTTCAAGAAGCAAACCAAACCCCATCACTGAACACTGATGAATTTTTCACAAGGCAGCACATTCCTTGGGGCTCAATATGCCAATATTTTGCTTCCTACTACATTTGAAAGTCAACCAATAAAATATTCCACTCACCCAACTCTTTTAGGTTGCATAAAACCATGGAAGAATAATATAAGTTTCCTAAACCCAGATTATGATCAGAAATACAAGGGGAAATTGAGGAAAGGAGATCATGAAAAACAATTCATAAAACTTTTATTCTTGTAGTATCTTCCTTTATTCACCATTTATATTATAGAATCTTATGAATGTGATGTACTGTACTTAGTGCTTATCATAGATGATCTCAAGTCTCACAAGCTTATGAGGCTGGTATTTTTTTGTTACCTTATTTTAAAGGTGAGAAACAATGATTTTACATAAATGACTTGTCCAAGGCTATACAGAGTAAGTTCAAAAGCTGCGTTTGAAATGCATGACCTCTTGACTGCTGAACCACAGCTTTCACAAGTCTGCTACAATGCTCCAGCATCGTAATGTATCAATTGTAATGATGATAATATATCATCATGATAATATAGCATCAATTGTAATGATGATAATAATAATGAATGCATTACTTTTATATCACAGAGTTAGTGGGGTGGCAACACAACATGTGGAAGCTTTGTCAATGACACCTTATAAACTCAGAAGAACCTGATGAAAATGTACCACCTTGCACATATTACATTGTTAAGAAATATGGGAATAATGTCTATTTTCATATATATTCTTCATATTCATAAGAAATAATGAGTACGTTACTAAATTTCCTCTGTGTACATCTATGATTATCCACTGCCATGTATTGACAACATGGAACACCACTGACTTCTCAGGATTTGATTCACACATAAGGATACAGTAACAATTGCTATAATGTAGACTTAGTTTTATTCTTAAAAATATGAGAGGTTTACCCTAGAAGTCTGGTGACAATTTTTTTTTTCAGGTAGGTAATCTACTTCATAACATGCAGCAACTAATTAAACTAATCATATAGCTATGCCAGGATTTAACTTTTCATTAAATAAATTTGAGAAAATAAATCATTTTCAGGAATTTATACTTTATTCTTCCATAGGATGATATGTTGAATATTTTCAACTAGTTTTATACCTCCTTTGATGACTTTTTAGGTAATTGCATTTTAAAAACAGAATGAAGACATTCATCAGAGTTAGAATTCTTTATGGACTGTTTTATTTTTCTATAAAAATGTAGTGGGGAAGTTAAAGCGTGTGTGTGCACGCATAAGTAAATGTGGTTTAGTTCAAGATGAGACTTTGTTCAAAATGATGACATTTCTCAGAACTGATTTACTATCAGAAGTAACAGCTCAAAGGACACAATGCTTTTGCAGCAACCTTTAAAAATAAATGTTTCATGAATATTCATCTGCTAAAAAAGTGTTTAGTTACATCATTTTTACTGTACTTAGCTTTGGAAACCATAATTTAGATTCAACATAAAACAAAGTACATTAAAGAAGCAGTTGTAAATAACTTCATTTCACCAAGAGGTTGAGAAGAGTTGACTGCCAATACACAAACCCACAAACCACCAACTTTTCCAAACTTCAGTTCCATGATGTCTCAATAATTCACAAGCAAAAAAAAATAATAATAATAATGACATGAATTACTGAGCACCATCATGCTGTGTGGTCTTCCATTTATTAAAAACAAACAAACAAACAAACAAACTATGCTCTTATAGCTTACTCTTTTCCATAAACTATCATATTTTAAATGAAAATCTTTTTTTTTCTTTTTAAAGACATTCTTTTATATCACTGACCAACATTTAAATCTGGTCACTATATTACTAAAGAAAAAGAAGGCTCACACAAAAACATACTGGCAGTTGTTGAGAGGGCACTTACTCTTGGGACTGAAGACTAAAAAGATATTTCTGAACATGTGAATTTTACAAGATACCACATCAATGACAGTCTCAGTGGGAAAGACTATAAAAAAGGGCCAACCATACAGATCCATGTGGCCCCAGTTACCAGGACAGATTCACTTTCAAAAAATATGTATTTCAGTCACACTATGTGTCTCTGATTTTTCATTTGAACAGCACGTCCCAGAGCAAAATTGTTACTGCCTGGGCAAAATAATTACTGCTTGCAATTAGGAGATGGGGTGGAGAATGATGAAGATAAAAATAATTGCCATGTAATAACTTTAAACACCATCTGCTAGTAACTCAAGAAAGTCATAAAGGTCTGTCAACCTGAAGGCCCGTACCTCTCCTCTTTCATCTAGTGACCCAATGCCATACAAAATGAAAAATTAATTTATACTGCAATAAAGCTCTTCTTACAGGCAGGGACTCTAATTTGAGTGTATAAATATTATTGATTAAGCATTCATGATAGAACTGATTTAAGATAAAGAAAAGTTCTCAGTTATTTGGGTTTCTATTAATTCTTTTCACAGAAACACAGCTATAAGCTTACTAAATAAACTCCAATGCTGTATGCTTACTAAATAAAATCCAAGGAGTAAGGAGTATGAGTTAAGGTTAGGTGAAAATAAAACAAATGGCCATATTTTGGATTCTAAATAAACTATTTATAGTCACTATTTTATTTTGGAAATATTCTTTTGAAAGCTTCTGACTAATGAAAATGGAAAAAAAAAAGAATTTGTGCACATCTGTTTATGTATTCAGGAAAAGAATATTCAAGCTGGGCATTAGTCCATGGGAAAGCCTGCACAACATAATCCAGCCCACCAAACACACTGCTCATATATTAATAAGAAAATTTTAGGTCAAACTCTTGCCAAAAGATGTTTTACTTCCCAAAAAGTATCACTGGCTGTATTTTACATTTGATTTATTCCCCTCCATGCATGAAAAAAGGTAAAAGAAGTATCGTTCAACATTAGCAGCTAAAATTGGATAAACTGTTGAAAGAAAATGTTCACTCATTGAAATTGTTTTGAAAAATAATATAATTTATAGAATATATTACTTGATTTTTACTTTTATTGTATCATAAAATCCATATTTACTTAGTTATAAACCATTTTCAAAATAATCTTTAAATCAGCATATTTCAATAAAACCTACTATTTATATTTATGTCCTATAACTATATCACCTATATTAACAATAAGAATATCTTAAACTTTAAATATTGCTTTTTACTTATTAAAGTATTTTGATTTCAATTAACTTTGTCACATGGATCAATTAGGGCCAATTCTTATTTGTGGTGTTATCATCTGATTGAGACTTAGGGATGGTGATAAGTGTAAGCATATAACTTACATATGGAAGCATTAAAAATCATAACTTTGCAATAATATGTATTAAATGATATTCTTTTCATCATATAAGATGTCAAAGAGTGATGAAATACCAATTATTCTGGGGAATTAAAGACAAAGTGGATTCTTATTTTATTATCTATAATAGAGAGTGTTGGACAGTGTACCTAGAACCCCACCAAAAAGAACTTTAAACAGTATTTTTTATTTAAAAAACAGTTACAGCAAAATAAGAACATACACAAATGTGTAATAGTCATAAGCTCTTGTAGGATTTGAGGTAGCAAATAGTAAAAGACTTTCGAATGATGGAAACATGTATGTCTGGCAAATAGGAAAGTAGATGATGTATTTTTAAATTTAAATTAAGCAGTGGATTATGTTACTATTCTCAGGAAAGGATGTGTAAAAGACTATAAACCTCTTTATCTTTTTGAGATAGAGAGTCAATATTTTGTTCTAAAAGTGAGAGCGTTTGATTTCAGAGAACCAACTGACAAAGGACCTCCAGTGACCTGAATTTAATGACAGGAAAGGAAACTGAAATGTGTTTCCATAAATGGAAGTGATGTACTTAACAAGGTCCTAATTTTATGAAATTTATAATATATTACCATTTGTTTAGCCATGTCAGGCATATGGGTACTTTTAAATTTTATTTTTGTTCATAAAATATAATTATATTATTACAAAAATGAAATGTTAAATATATTGAAATAGAAAATACAAAAAAATTCATGCCAAATATAACCAGTAATTACCTAGTTTATTGGGCAAAAACACTCTGTAAACATAGAGAAGAAAGAACTTTATGTTACTATCAGTAGTGGCAGTGGCAAAAATAGATATTTAAAAATACTCCTCCAGAGGTTTTAGAGCTTGAAAGTTAAATACAGTAGAAAATTCCTACTCTCTAGAAATTTAGTATTTACACCAAGGAAGATATACAGGAGTTAAACTTAAGTAAAGGAAAGTTCTCAGAGGAACAGAGAATGAAAATACAGAAATGAACAGAACAATTCTAGAGGATCAGTTGCCATATGAGGGTACTCTTTATCTAAGTTCAAATTTCTCCAAATAACCCAACATTATGAATTAATCACCAAACACTTCCTCACACTCAAATGACAGGAGTATTAATGTGTGCATATACCTAAGTGGGGTTTAGGAAAGAAGTGGTCCCTACAGACATTCACAAATACAACCTGACTTTTTCCACGCAAAAGGTAAAATTGCATTTCACTGCTGCAGTGACCTTAGTCAGTCCAAGTGACAGTGAGGGGTCTTGTAATGTCTCTGGGTGTGGCATTTTATAAAAGTATAAAACACTGCATCTCTCTCATTCCCTGCCAAGGCAGTCATAGAAGCAGGCACCTAGAAAGAGCCTGTGAACACTCTGCTTCAAAGCAAAGTTCTAGCAAACCCACAATGGGTGGGTGAGCAAAATGTTAGTATTTACTGTACTAAGAATTTATTGTCTTGAGAATTCTGGGTGTCTATTATCACATTTTAGCCTACCTAGCCTTACAGACTGATATACAGGGCATGGTAAAATTGTTTGTTTTTAAAAGTCACATTACACTCTCCTCTTTAAAGTTAATTTTCTCATTTCCCACCACCCCCATGAAGGTCTACACACACTACTAATGAGAAGCAGTTATCACTGCTGGCCACATGTCTGGTGGAATTACTATTCTCCTCTGACAAGTAGTGACTGACAAAGATGACATGGCTAACTGAATACTTAACACTTCTAGCACCTAGAACAAAAGACAAATAGAATCCAGCTAAAGTAAACAGAAAGAAAAAACAAAAAAAGGGCAACCTATTCTATAGAAAGAGCCAGTTGCAGTTTAGTTATTCTTTGGCGCAATGGGTGTGGCCTTAGCAGAGGCCCAATTGCAATATATCCAAATTTAAGACCCTAGAAAAACTGATAAAGAATTAGAGATGATTTTACAATATGGAAAGGTGCTATGAAGGTGGGAAGTGGAGTACTGTTTTATTGCTATATTCTTTTTAAAATTTGTACACAATTTTAGAAGGAAGCTATTACTGAAAAGTAGAACTATGGATACTGAACTATATATACACATTTAAATAAGAAAGGGAGAGGGAGACAGGAAGAGAGTGAGAAAGGAAGGAAGCAAGGGAAAAATAGAGAGACTAGACAGACTTCGGGTCAACCAACCTAAGGAAGCAATGGGGAAGTAGCCTGAGCTTTTTTAAAAACTTACAGAAATCACCAAAGTTCTCTTCATGAAGAATGCAATGACATGAGCTCATGAACTCTGTGAAATAGAGCAGTTGAATTTAGGTGCTTATTATTGAGTAATAATATTCCATATTTCCACAAAGAAATGTTTTCACCAAATAATTTTTTTAACTCAACCTCTCGGAGCATCTTGTTATTCTCATAGTTGAAAGGAAATATTTTCCTTCTATAAGTAAAATGATGAATGGCAAGCACAATGATTAATACACACTAATGCTTGGCTGCAGAGTCCTAGGGCTTGGTGGGGATCACGATGAATCAGATGAAATGGAAAAAACAGACGCCTTTCTAAGAAGCAAGCAACTACTCAGCTCTTGAAGATGGTTGTCAGGAAGTGCTGAAGTCTGGTGGTATAAAATGCCCCATATTTCGGGGGAAGATAATGGGTAAGTTTTATATGAAATCTGTCAACTTTAAAATGTTACTTAATATTTTTGTAAAAAGTCAGGACCAAACAAAATAAATCTGCAAGTGTCACTTAGTTCATAAAACGGACACTCTAGCCCTCCTAGTAATCCTCTAGAAAATTGGATTTATTTTGAGGTGTTAGGGAGTGAACAAAGTACTTTATATAAATTATTTCATTTTCTTTTCACAAGACCCCCATGAGTACAGACAAGGATACTGAGGCTTATACAGTTTAAGAAAGTTTAAGGAAAAGTTAAGTAGCAGGAGTTGGGATTCAATCCCAGATAGCACAATCCCTAGCCATGCCCTGTTTCCTCATCTTTCTCGGATCAGAGAAGCACAAGTCACAGACCTTGCAAATGTCACTTTTAGACAACTCAGCTAACAGGCTGAATGCAATTCACTGCTGTAAAGGAAAAACCCTACATTCCATGAGAGGAATAACATCTCTTTGCCTTTCACCAGTTTCTCTAGTTAAATATTGTGGTCTGGCTTTCCAAAAAGAATATTACATTGCTATCTCATTTTATCAAAAATGTCAGCAAAAGAACATGGGTATTTCTGGTTGAGTTCCAAGCACCGACTCATCCCATGAGCATCTGCCCCATCCAAGCAGCTTGACATTTCTGATGAAAGCACATTCCAAGCATGCTCCAGGAAGAGAACTGCCAACAAAAGGCATGAATTGTCTGACAGTAATAAGAACATTAAGTATTCTTAAAATTGTCCTAGCAGTCTACAAAGACCCCGTCAAACCTAATTGTGGTTTGTGCTGTCTGGCAGTGTTGACACAGGTATTCCACCCAGGGGTTTTGACTGGCCAATATCCCACAGGTTGAATATTGAAAGCTTTTCTCTTTCCACTGGCCTGACAGTCTTGCTGTGAGTAGTGAACCTTGAAGCATCTGTTTAAGAACTGGGATCTTTCTGCAAAAGCAATAACACAAGTCTATGCGAATTAAAGATGTGCTGAAAAGTAAACATAATTTTTCTTTCCCAGAAAAATTTTAGATCCAGTTTGTTGATCCTAACCCAATTTTCAACTTAAAAGTAACCTGACCTTTTTTAAGTCCAGGGAAGAATTATGTTTGATATTATTTATCAGCACAATGCCCTAACAGTGGTCCAATATTGCTTTCTCTCCTAGATTCATTTCAGAATTCGTCTCTAAGCCAAGTGAAGCACTGTAGGATGAACAGGTATTCCATCTTCTGAGTTCCCATAATAAGCGACCCTTGTCCCCTCCACCCTCAAATAAGGACCACCCCCCAAAAGCAAATCCATTAACTTTCTGGAATGCACTTGAGTCATTAAAATTATTAAACTTATTGTTGATAAAGATGGTATGCAATCTTTTAAATTTGATTCCACCATGGTACTTTGTAAACAATTATTAGTTATAGGGAAATATTTTTGTGTATTCATTTATTCTACAAACTTGTTGACATTAGTGTTTACATGTCTGACACTGGGTTTATATCCCTAACTCTTCCATTAGGAAAGATTAGTGGTTGCCTCTAAATGTTTTGCTTAGCAGAAGGGTAGACTTAGTGCTTTTCTGGCCATATGGTATTTTACAACTTTTTGACATTAGGAATGTACTTTCAAGTCTTATATGTGGAAAAAAAATACTCTGGAAATTTGTGATTTTAAATTATGCAATTAAATTATAAATAAATTAGTCCAGAAGGAAATGATTATGCCACTTCTGGCATAATGATTTAATGGAATTATGGGTCCTTTAAAAATGATAAAGACTGGAGTACTGTAGAGATTTATGACATGATGTTTAGTTTGACACAGATAATCACCAAGTGTTATAGAGATGATGAGCACAAGTGTGAAAATGGACATGTGAATATGGATGAAGACAGGAAAAACAAAAAGCTTCTTTATCATCATAGGATTTATACCTGTAAAATGTTCCTTCTATGGTGGTTCTGAATTAAAGTTAAAATTACAAATGTATACGCAATTTACATAAAAGATCACTTAATAGTTTTCAAAGTCTTCTGGTTCAGATTACTAACAGTTTCTAAGCATGACATAGAAGTAGCTTTTTCCTACTTCTTTGAAATTTACGGTTTAATTTCATCACACAATAAAAATACTCAGAATTAAATATATTAAAAGTGTTTTAAAAGACAATTTCCATCTAATAATAGAAATATTGACTTTTGAAACAATTTGAATTTCTTTTCACAGGAAAAACTACCAAATAAATGCACTAAAACATGATACATAACCAAATAATTTCCTCAAATGTTTGTTTGGAAGCAAGTCGGTTAAATTCATCCTCAGACATTTGACTTCCAGAACTACTTTAAAAGAAAAAGACATCATAATCAAGCACTCAAACTCAATCCAATTTCCAATCCCTTTCATTAAAAATCATGAAGGGCCTCTAAAAACATTCTTTCTAGTTCAAACATCATAGGATTTTGTTAAGGGTTATCATTTTTGAGGATAGTGGGATCCTTATAAATACTCGTAGAAAGGTTTCTACCACAGTTTCCATGGCCTGACAATTCTTCAGGTGCTCTAATAGCTTCCCATTTGTCAGATACTGAGAAGGGCACCACAGTTTGATTTATCTAACAAGAGACATCTCTGAGGTATCTGTTGCAGAGATAAAGCTCTCCTATTATCTGCCTCCTCCAGCAAAAGATATTTTTCTTTTTCTATTGAGCTCTGACTGATAAAGTTTAAGGTTAGATTTTCAATTTAAGGATTTTCTATAACTTTACCAAAGGAAGAGCAACCAGACGACAAGATCTTGCAAGTGTTTGGGTTGCTCCAGCACCTGGTCTAACCAGTACCCTTTCCGCTCCCCAGCTCCTTTGATCAGAAGATTATGACATGTTGGTACAGTTGAACATCCACTGGAATATCCACTAAGGTTCTTCTGTGAGACCAAGGTCTTAAGTTACTTCATCCACATGATCATCTCACAACTCAGTATAGGCATAATTAGTCACACAAGGTTTAAAAAAGGAAAGGACCTGAGTGTATAATAAATCCAAGAGACTCTATAAAAAGAGAAAGGTACAAATATGAGAGTGATATGCTAATGGTATCAGGTGGGTGAATGGATATGAAAGGCAAAGTATATGGCCTTCCCAATTCAACTGTATGACACTGGATGAGGTGTTTAACTTTTTCATATCAAAGGCTTATCAATCAGAAAATAAAGGTATATCAACCATACATTTTCCTTCATGGGGTTGTTTTGGGGAGTAAATGATTCAGTACATTTAAAGTGCTTTTGTAAACATTTGGATACTCTTGCATTACAAGAAAATATTAACTGGTTCTATATCTGGAGGTTTGATCACAGAGTGAATAGTCTTAAATCTTCCTATTCTATGCTATTGTTTTTAAGCCCTGTCCCCAAAGAAATTACAACATTCATTCATTTAGTAAAATGTTTATCAGTCCCACACCATATTCCAGGTACTGCAATATGAAATAGAATATCTCACTCTCTGACTGAAAAGTAGAGAATAAAGTCAAATTAATTAAGGCAGCACAGTTCTATATCAAAAACAAGCATATAGATCAAAGGAATGAAATTGAGAGTCTAGAAATAAGCCAACAAATAGTTAATTCCAGCAAAGAAAAGCATACAATTGAGAAAGAAAATTCTTTCATCAAATGTTACTGAAAAATTTAGACACATGAAAAGAAAAAGACACTAGATAATTATTTAGCACCACAAACAAAAATAACACACAATGGTCTAAACAAAAATAACACACATGGTCTAAACATGTGGATGCAGTTACAAATTATATAGAATATAAGCAGGTGACACTTTTGAACCTTGACCACAGAGAGGTCTTTCAACAACGACAAAGAAAACAAATTCAAAAACTAAATATAATTGGACCACAATTAAAAAGTTTTTGTACAGTTAAAGCTTTTGTACAATTAAAAAAGCCACAATAAAAACAAAAAGGTAACCTAAGGACTGGGAAGAGATATCTGCATACTGTACATCTGACAAGAGGTTAATATCCAAAGTGTATAAGAACACATAAAACTCTATGAAAGACAAATCAAAAAATAGGCAGAAGACTGGAACAGATACTCTTCAAATAAGACATACAGATAACAGGCACAAGAAAAAATATTCAACTTTATTTTGTATTAAGGAAGTGTATAGCTTATTGAAACATTAAATGACAAGAGATGCTCAGTTGACTGGATTTGGTAACATGCAAGCTGCTCACCCCACGAAATGCATCCAAGAGTGAGAGGTTAAGAATCATCAAACTAATGCAATTCAACCATCAATTAGAGAAAATATGTACTGAGCTCCTACTATCTCCTCTGCAAAAACAACGTGAAAGAGAATTTTCAAGACCAAGTCTCAGAAAGCAACTCATCATTCTTGCTAGAGAAAAATGAAACAATATTTTCGGGGTTGGGGGGGTGATATGAGATGCCAAGATTTCAAATCTAAAATCCCACATGAGCACACCAGGTTTTACGCTTCCCTATAAGTTTTTCCAACACTCTAGGGAGCCAGGACAATGGCCAATCATTGCCAATCATCAAGTTAACTGCTTATGACTACTTTTTCAGGCTAATTATTAGGTTAAAACATGCCTTTTAAGTTTTAGGATGCACCCAAAATCTCCTTAAATTTTTAAGAAAAAAAAAAAAACCTGAAATTTTGAGTTAGAATGAGAATCACTGGAGTTGATTTCAAAACATCGGACGACATTTAATTTGGCATGTGATTTCTATAACCTCTGTGACAAAATCAGTCCACTAGTGGAAAGCAAGTCCCTCGTTATTTTGTAATAGTAACCCTAGTAATAATTTTCATCTCTATGCAAAAAAAAAAAAAAAAGGTAGAAACATGTAGAGGTAAAATTAATGTGAAAAGATTTGAACACTCTTATCTAAACATATATATATATATATACACACACACACACAAGTAATCATAAATGGACTTGTGATTTGAGAATTAATTGTATATAATGGTGCATCAGCAACACTATCTCTTAAACAGTAATGTATAGAGTAAGAACACCAAAAAGAAAAAAATATATTTTTAATAAATCCTACAAGTAAAGAACATCTCTTTGTTGTCAGATGACAACCTCCTAACAAAGAGGTAAAATAACCTTGACTCTGATCTGAAACCCAGTAATCAAGAAATTGAAATACTTATTGAATTGAAAAATAATAAACAAGTCAAAAATGCATAACAACTGTTAGTTACAGAAGTTCCTGATCAAATGAAACAAATTTTAACAAAGCACTCACTAAATTTAAGATTTTGAAGCTACTAAAAAGGTTTTGAGTGAATATTTCATGAATGTAATAAAATATTTGGATCTAATTTTTTTTTTCAATTTTTTAACATACCTCCCATTATATAAGATACTGGCTTCTTACATAAGGTTTTTAAATGCTTTTATTTTCCATATTACAGCTTTTTTTTTTTACTTTCTAAATGCTTCCATTTACTTAATACTTCAATAAATAAATGACATTTCTGTATCTCTTGCAATTACTTCCAAGAATTTTGTTCTAAAGGTCAGCAGGAAACTGAAGCTCTTGATGGAATGTGAGAAGGGAAAAGAGAGATCAAGAGAAAAGTTTCACTCCCCCGATTCATTTTCTCTGTTCCTCAATTCCCAGGCTGCAGCCACTCCTATAATTTATCCTGCCCAACTCAAAGCTCCAATTCATCTTCAGGGTTCCTATCATACCCAGATACACCTAGCTCCAAACAACAAAACTTCATGGGAACTTTCATAAAGGTATGAAAACAATACTTTCCATACATTTATTTCATAAATATATATTTGAGCATCATTTAGTATTTGGATACTGAGGTTTTAGTGGTGAAACTAGGTAGGGTCACTCTTTTTTTACCTGAAAACAGGTATAACCTGGTAGGGAAAAAAAAAGATGATTATCCAGGTTGGTTCTGTTGGTAAACTAGGAACCAGAAGAACTAAAGTATACAATACCATGGCAGCACATTGGTGGGGAGGTGGGGGTAGAAAAGAGCATGCCTGATAATATTTAACAGCGTTGATTTTAATATAAAAACATAAAAGGAATATAAAATGTTAAATAATAGACACAAGATACTCTGTGTCATAGTACTCAAAATATTTCAGAAAAATATGTATTTTCATGGAAAAATATGAATTGCACATTATTTCATCAGTAGTAGACTACCAAAAGTACTCACTGCATTGCCCCACTCCTGTTCAAAACAAAACTGTGTATGCACAAAAAAAGAGGAGAAAGATATATAACAAAATGTTGTTTGGTGGTTTTTATGGGTGGCAGGACTCTAAACCATCTTTTTTTAAACTAGTCTCGTTTGTAATTTATACACAAAGATAACTGTAATTTTGTAATTTAGTGAAGCTATGTCTCTTATTTTAAAATATCTTAAAAATCTTTTAAGTCTTTAAAGTTTTTAAGACTTTTAAGACTTAAAAGTCATTTATATTTATGAAATGCCTACTATGTGTCAAGAACTTGGCTAAGTGCTAAAGCTACAGAACAAAATAAGCAATGTTCCCAGCCTGATGGGAGTATCCCTCCACATGGAGAGGATTATTACCCAGTCATTATGTTCATAAGACCTAACCTTTGGCCCCAAACTGACTTGTTCCTGACCACTGCAAACAGAAAGACTTTTCATAAGTAGTTAGAAGAAGGTTTTACTGATATCTTTAATGCTAGGTACAAGATAAAAAAGCATGAAAACCAGTCTGAAGGAACACATTTTTTGTCTTGCTTAACGGAAAGTCTTAATGTTGCCTTTGTCTTTCTTGAATAACAAATTATGTAACAGGAGGATTTTTGAGAATATTCTTCAGTTCTCTCCTGCTAAAATACCCAAGAGGAAAAGAAACTGTTAAAAGTTAATAATTGTACTGTGGCAAGCAAATTTTATTAAGTACATGTCACATGACCATTAAACAACTTTATGGACTATAATAATTCTTAATTTTATGGATGTGCAATTAAGTTATCAGGAGGTCAAAGGTCAAGGTCAGGGCTACCCTGGTGCTAAATAAGGTAAACACAGGTTGAATCCAGAAGTCAAACCTCTGAAGATTACTTTTACTATCTCCTTTCAGAACCTTACTATAATGACTACCCACTTTCTGCCAATGACAAGAATGAAAAAGCTATCCCACAGCACTGGTATTACTTGGGAGAACATCCTGAGGGCAGAGTTGGTATCATTAGGATCTAGCATGGACTTGGGACACAGGGAGAGTCAAAAAACATCTGCTATATGAATGATTCAAAAGTACTTTCATGTTTTAAGCTCCCATTTCCCTGTATCAGCTTAGTTTTTAACAATAAATTATTTCTTCTAAAAATAAGTTTGGGCAGTTTAACTAAATATTTGACTAGATGGCTTAATCCATACCTTCTGAATTATATATAGCAATTTTGTAGCGATACTTAAATGATTGCTTGGGGCTAAAATAATGTGAACTTTAAGTATAAATTCTTCTGTTTAGCATACAGAGCTTTGAAATAGACTAGGTTTTATTGGAGCATTATAACAACTGTTAATTTTATGAATTTTGGACAAAACTAAATTGGCACTGATTATGCAAATTAAGGTTTTATAAAAAAGATTTATGAGTAACTGTATATTTCTAAAAATGGCAGAATTGCTGACAAAGACTATGGAATGCATAGAAATATTCTGTCTCATATTTACATTAACATAATTCACCAACAATCTATTCATTATTCATTGCCTGTGGAACAAAGATATTAAGTCATTTCCATTAGTTTCCATGCTGATGCACTCTTCACCCATTGCTCAGAGAGTGAAAGAGAGAAGATCACATTTTCAAACCAAGATGAAAAAGTAATTATAGAGAAATATATTATGGGTTTTAATCCCTAAGACCATGAGTGCTGATTGCATAATAAATATCTAAAGTAAATTAACACTCTTAATTTCCAAATGTGATTTTTATACATTCCCCTTATTAGTAATTGCTACTCTTTTTCTTTATTTGCATTCTCATCACTGTCTAGAAACATCTCTTTGTGTCTACTATGAGTCAACATGGTGGTCTTTATAATATCCAAAGTAAGTTAAAGGTGAACTCTCAAAAGATTTGTTTCTTAACAGGGGCAGCAGGGAAATTGGGAACCATAAAAATAAATGAATAATATTGTGATAAGAGTAAACACTAAAGAATACAAAGGAATAAAATGCTCAAATACAGTGAATAGGAGGTTTTGCTTTCTTTCCTTGCTGCATGTGCTTTTTAGATAAGCAAAAAAAATTACTTAGTAAGCACAGTTCTCTAAGTGGCACAAATTTCTGCAGTAATTTTCATTTGTAATGTTTGAAAATCATATACCTGTAAGGAATATGTGGTTTGAAACAATCGTTTAATCTGAAATGTGTCTAAAGTAATATGAGGTGGATACAATAGCACATATTTTCTGAAAAATATCATGCTAGGCAATGTCTATATTTGCCATCTTAGATGTCTTTCATCCTGATGTCAGAGGCAGGTACCATAACCCTCATTCAACAAGGATGGAGCAAAGCCATGCTGAGTAAGGGTATAACCTGCCATGTTGTCAAACTGATTTAAAATTTGGTTCTATCATTTAAGACTTCCTAGCATGTTTCCTTAGAAAAAGAGTCTATGATAATGACTTATTCACCTCATCTTCCATAAATGTTTGCTGTTACTGTTATTTTTTTAATGTTAACAAATGATGTCAGCACAAGATGTGGAAGTGAGGAGCCATTTCATTCGGGATAGTAAGAGTTCACTTCAATGGATATTCCTTATAAGTAGCTGGATACAGAAGACTGAGACTCAGTGATCAGAGAGATAGGAATGAAAGCTTGATTCTATGAATGAAATGATGAGATGAAATGAAAGCTAGATTCTAAGATAGGAAATCTAGAAAGGCAGAGTAGATGAGATACAGGAAAAGGAACAATAAAAGAGTATTTGTGAACCTTAAGACTTCTCAAGATTGAGCACACAGATGCATGCACACACACATGTGTACCCTACTGAACACATGCATTTATCTCCATTGTTTCTGGAAATAAAATGTATTAAATTGAAAGTGCAAAAATTTTAAAAACTCAACCTGGGCAAAAAAAAATGTAAGAGAGGAAACAACAATAGGCGAGAGTTGTCAAGAGAGTTTGGGGAGCAAAAATTAGAGGAGCAACAGAGCTAGGCACACCAGTACCCAGCACCTGCAGAGGGGATGCACCAGTGAATAGCAAGACAAAGAACATTGGAGATATACAGACAACAGGTACATATGGCCTTCTCTGGTCTGCTATCTCCGCCTATCTGCAAGAAAACCTGCAGTTGTTCCAAGAGATTGGAATGTTCTCAGCCAGCATTAGACAGGAAAAGCTTTTGCTAACAAAACCTCTAGTTCCCTCACTTAAATTCATAATAACAAACCCATTAGAATCTGATGTTTTTCACATGTGAAATAGCCAATCAGTTCCAAAATAAATCTACTTCACAGTATTAATACCCAATGTATGCTTTTTTTCACTAATAACGTATATTTCCTACTGAAAATCATTTGATGAGATGGATCAAATCTCAAAATGGAGCATAATCCTTGGTTAATAGGAAAAGATAATAAGCAGAAAATAGACTGCATTTTGACTTCTGACTCTTCCACATGTTGGTTGTGTGATTTTGAATTAGTCGCTAAACTCTGAGCTTTTGTTTACGTGTAAAAGTGGGTCATAGAGTCTACTTGATTGATATGATGAAATGAGATACTGCTTGTAGATGGCAAAGAATAATATGCTTGAAGCATAGTTAACATTTAATAAATATTGATTTATTTTGTTTCTACTCTTTTCTATCTCCCACATCTGCCCAATTCATCAATGTTTTCAATGCTTGTGATTGAAAAGTAACAACATTCATTTAAAGGCACTTTCCAACCATTCTAAAGCATTTATGGAAAATTTGTTATCACTTTATTTTTCAAATATAGTTTATAGTTTATGATTAAGATCTATGAAAATGAGCTTGTTCTTAAGAAACATTCAGTTTCATGAAGAAAGTTAAAAATCACACAAAATTTACAGGTGACATATTTTACATACAAGATTAAAAAAACAGGATTACATACAAGATTAAAAATACAAGGTTAATAAAACTACATCTCCAGATAAAATCAGTCTATGGAATTAATACTAATAACTATTCACCCCCAAGAATCCATCAACCAGGAATTTGTAAGATATGAGACTGAATTCTCAAAGAAAAATTTAGAAGGAAGATCAAATGAATACTTATGAAAATGGAAATAGAATCAAGATTGGGCTTTATGTTTAGTATTTTGTTTTCTGTTATTAGATAATGTAATCCTTGAAGGTGAGAGGCAGTCCAAAACAGGTCAACTCTTTTTTGTTGCTTTATCATTATTTTAATTTTATTTTATTTTGATTTTTAATAATTTATATATATATATATATATATTTCACATCATTGTATTCTCCAGGGTTAACCCACCACCTTCCCTCTCTGACCACTCCCACCCATTTCTCTCCCAATCCCCCAACAGTTGTATACTTTAGTTTGGTTGTTAGATTGTTTTGACTTTTCCTCCTGGCTTTTTGTTTGTTTTTCCTATATCCCATATATTAGTGAAACCATTAGATTTCTTTTTCTTTCTGACTTGTTTCTGCTAATATGATTTCTTCTACATCCATCCATGTTATCTCAAATTCATCCAATTTGTTATTTTTCACGTACGAGTAATATTCCATTATGTATATATGCCACATCTTTTTCATCCATTCGTCCATTTTAACACATTTAGGTTGTTTCCATGTCCTTGAAATTATAAATAGTGCAGTAATAAACATCCGACTACAGGTGTCCCTTTATACAAGTACTGAGGTCTCCTTTGGGTACATTCCCAGAAGAGTGATTTCTAGGTCCAATGGTAGTTACATTTTCATTAGTTTGAGGGTCCTCCACACTGCTTTCCATAGTGGCTGGACCAGTTTATATTCCCACCAGTAGTGTGGGAATCCACATCACACCAGCACTTGTTGCCCGGTTTTTATTGTGGGCCATTCTTATTGGTGTAAGGTGGTACCATTGTGCTTTGGATTTGCATTTCCCTGATTACTAGTTGAGCATTTTTTCACGTGCCTAGTGGTCACTTGTATCTTCTCTTTGGAGAAGTGTCTTTTGTAGTTCTTCTCCCTATTTTTGATTGGGTTTCTTATTCTGTTTTTGCTAAGTTGTGTGAGTTTCTTGTGGATCTTTGTAATTAAACCCTTATCACTTTTGTGGAGGGCAAATATTTTCTCCCATTCAGTTGGGTTTCTTTTTGTTTTGTCTGTTGACTCTGCTATACAGAAGATTTTTAGTTTGGTGTAGTCCCAGCTGTTTTTTTTTTGTTTGTTTGTTTGTTTTGCTAGCTGTAGGTATGTCCAGAAATGGATTTCTGAAGTACAATTCATGGAAGGTCTTGTTCAAGTTTTTCTCTATTCATTTTATGGTTTCAGGTTTTCTGTAGATTGATTGGTCAACTCTGGAACACCATCCCTTCAAAGTTAAAGCCAGTGGAACAGTTCAGACCTTCTAAAACTAAAGAACATTGCACCTCAATAATACAAAGTTCACCTCTGAAAACTATTCATACAACATTTAATTTTGAACTACTATTAAAAGGAAGGTACCATAGAGGGATGTGTATTAAATGCATTGAATATATTTCTGTTTTTCTAACAGTGACTAAAATTAGTATTTGTAGATTGTTTTCTCTGCCAAGAGTATGTTAATTATTGGAAAGCTGTATCTTACCTAATTAATCCTTGAAACAGCCCTAGGTGGTAAATATTTTATTTTGACTTTTTTTATTTTACTTTGGGGTTACATTTTTATTCCTTTTTTTGTGGACATGCTTCACTCATCTCCATCAAATGTCCTTTGTCAGTGACCTATCCACTTCCCGACACGATCCCCTTCACCCTCTTCCATTCCCTCTGGTAACTGATAGATTTTTCACTAGGTCTAAGATTTGTTTTGTTGTATGTTGCCAATATGCAGTGTTTTATTATTTATATTCCAAGGGAAGTGAAACCATCCAATATCTTTCATTTTCTGGCTTATTTCACTTAGCATAATCACCTCAAGGTTCATTCATCTTGTCCCAAAAGTTACTATTCCATCTCATCAGACAGCTATGTAGTACTTCATTAAACAAATATTCCATGTTTGCTTTATCCATTCATCTATCAGTGAGCACTTAGGTTGGTCCTGTGACTTGGCTCCTGTGAATAATGATGCTATGATAAGAGTGCATAAGAATTTTGATTCTTAGAATTTTCATATTCTCTGGGTAAATACCTACCAAAAATATTGCTGCATAATTTGGGAAATCTGGTAAATAATTATTACTTTCCTTATAATCACCATTACCTCTTCTGTACACATGAGAAGTTAAATTACTTGCTCTGTTTCCACAGCAAATAGTGGAGTCCCAGTTTGAACATAAGCAACCTACCTCCAAAACTCATACTCCTTCCTACATTTGATTAACATTTTATACTTCCCTCAAAGTCACAATTTTATTTATATTTATCCTCAGAATAAGTTTATGAAAAGGGAAAGGAGTTTATTTTCAACCAAACAAATGAAGAACAAGTTGCAAGAACTCATCCACTGTTACACTTGTCCATGTCAGAGTGGGGACTAGGATCCTACTCCCACAGGTTGTTCTCCTACAGTTAAATCCACCTAGCACATTCTTTCATATCTTTTATAACATGTCCTCTCAAATCTCACAAGTCTTATGACTCCTGACATTCTGCAATAGGAAACATGCAAAGAAAGAAACAGAAGAGTTAGCTTCTTTTAAAAAGTTACAGGATAATAACACAGACTGTTACATTCTGATGCTCAGAGCTATCTCAAATATAAATCACTAGACAAAGATGAGGAGTTTCTTTACAGAGCAGCAGACCTGTTGTAGTGACACAGCCCTTAGTTATAGTGACTTCATCTCTGTGATGCCAAATGAATAATACCTGTGTGAACATACTGGGTAATGGGTGTTATGCAGTCAATGACCTGATCACTTCCCTGTTATTGAATTATTGCCATAAAGATTGAATCTTCATTTTCCTACTCATTATTCTGAAGCAAATTCACTCAAAGAGAAATGGCATCTTGAGCTTTTTGTAACCTTACTCTACAAATATACTATTCGACAGTAACACTGAAACAATAAATTGGCTTTGTTTGGCACCTTTTCATCCTTGCACAGTGTACTGTGAACAAGGGACTAGGGAGAAAGGATGTTATCTTGTATTCTTAGCAAGAATAACTGCTAATAATCCAGTGATTATTCTTAAATAAAACTGATTAAAAATAAGCACAGATAGTTTTTACATATGGAGTTTTAAAACACAGATTTAAATTAAGAAAGGCAAATTAATTTAGGTGACTTGTTAAGTGATGAGTTTAGAGTCTAGAGTGGTCATTAGTTAAGTAAAGACAACCTCAAAAGTGTCACGCAAAAATAATCAGACATGCTTCTAAAGGAAAATTACCTTTCCTGCCAGCTGATGCCAAGTTTTCATGCTTAGCGGCTACTTCCACATTTCAGTCAACAAGCTTAAATCCATTCTTATTTGATCTCCTGGTATTTTACTCCTTCCTCCTTGACAATTTTTTTTTTACATTTTATCTCCTTTGTCTTTTTATTTCAACTCCTCCTACAGTTCTCAAGTCCTGTTTTCTTCTCCTGGCTTCTCCTTCCTCTTTCTTCCTAGCAATAAGATTAAACAGATTATTGTAATTTTGTTGTTTTCCCATCATCCTGCCAAGTTTATTCTTTTCTAAAGCTGTAGGATTTCATTGAGAATACAGCCAAATCCAATCAACAGATAGTTCCTGGCTGACTTACATGGAGGCACAGATGGAAGTAGTGCCTCTTGGTTCCTCCGTGACCCTGGCTTTTGACCCGTTAAATCAGTGGATTAAAAATAAGAAAAAGACCCTTTATGCCTCTAATATTTAATTATTTTATTTCACTCCTGGAAATCAGGAAAAAATAACTTATGCTTCGTCAAAGTTATCTCTTATTTGGAATGCCTGCATTTTCAAAAATTAGTATATTTGATTTTTCAAACCAAGACTTTTGTAGAGGTAATACAGAGCTACTTGTCTTTTTCAAATATTTATCAGTTTCCTCTTAATGGAAAGATATAAGGTCATGGGAATAAAACTGCTTCACAAGAAAAAAGATCTTTTACTTTGATTGTCTCAGCCCAGTCTTGTATTTATCTATGTTAAATGCCTTACTTTAGGTAGCATTATCAAGCAGCAAGAAATCAACTGCATGTAATTATCACAACCAAGGGATCAATTCTTTTCAGTGTGATATTTTAAAAAGAAATGCCTGTCAAAATGAACTGACAGTGAGGACAATTAAGGAGTGAGCTTCCACGGTTGTACATAAGAACCTAATAGAGTAAAGAGACAAACATTCTGGGAAGAAATACTTTCCAGTTTGGGTGGGAGCATTTTCAACTGGTTGATATAATGGTCTCAGAAAATTCAGTATTTACCTTCTTACAGTAACTCCAGGGATTTCTATTAAAAACTGAGAATCTCTTACATGTTTTTAAAGTCCTATTAGCTTTAATCTAGGGGAAAATGTAGAAAAATTGCAGTTTAATAATAATGATGTGATCACTTTAACTTCTAATAAAAAGCACTGCTACATATTAGGAAGATGTAACCAACAACTAGGTTGTGGAGGGTCTGCAAAAAGGGCGTGAATAAAAGTAAGTAAGCACCAAACTTGATTATGTAATAATTTTATTGGGAAAGCTGTCAGGTAGCCTAAGAGCAAGCTAAATAAATGGCTCCTCCATTGAAAAATCCATGGAACACACACAAAAAAGAACAAAAAATAAAAAAAAATAAAAAAAAAACAGTAACTCAATATATCTTTGAAAAGTGACAAAATACAGAAATCACCTTATTTCTCTTTTCTCCCTTGAAACACACAGGATCAATGAGATATTAAATCCACTGGTAATTTGTGAGACATGCATATTCATCAGCTATGTCATCAGCAGAATACCAAAGAAACACCAGACCATAGGCATGCCCCCTGGGAGCCACACAAGAACCACTGGCTTATCACTCTGCATTGTCATCTTCAACTTCTTAATTGTGTTTAAGTAAGAAGCCCAGGTTTTAATTTTGACTGGGTCTCTTTTATCTTGTTCAACATCTCACAATTTATTAGCCAGTTCAAGTCAGAGATTTGGATCAAGACAATGGCAGTTCTGGTTCTCAGCACGACTTCACTGAAACTGAGCTTAGAAATATAAAATAATAACAGAGATCAGATTTATGCCACTTCTCAGCTCACAGTCTGAACACAAAAATTGGGGTTACTGGCTGATAGGCACAGGTTTCAAGTATCTACACATTCTATAAAGTAAGGAGCTAAGCCATTCAGTAAGTTATGATAGTAGTGTCTTAAAAACTGGTAAATTTAGCTGGCTACCTACTCACCTCCAGATGACATAAAAGATTGAGTCTAAAGATGGGAAAATAATTTTGGGGTCATTCTCTGTCCTAGTCCTACTGGGGATGGGGGTACATGAATGGAGAGGCAGGGAAAAGAAACAATGTACTTACTTCCCTCTATCAGTTTCCTAGTATTGTTGGACCAAAATGCCATTAAAAGGTATACTGTATCTGGTTTTGGAAACCAAAATCCAACAAAAAGGTGCTGGCAAGTAAGTCTTTAAGGACTGTAAGGGGGAAATCCATTCCTTGCATCTTCTTCCCCTCATTTCAGTGATTTGCTGACCAACTTTGGCATCCTTTATTTTTTCAGCATCACATGACCTCTTCCCTCAAATTCATATAGTATTCTTCTTATGGGTATGCCTGGACCCAAATTTCCCCCTTTTAAAAAAGGCACTAGTCATGCTGGATAAGTGCCCACTTTACTACAGCCAGATCTCATTTTGAAAGAATTGATTATATATACATTGACTATTTTTAAATACGGTAACATTCTGATCTATAGAGATTAGAAATTTTTCACATGAAATTTAATTTCCATGCACAATATTCTCCTTCAAGCCAAATGTGAAAGTCTATTATATGAGGCTCAAAGAACTTTTCTCCAGTCTTCTGTAGTCTGAAGGAATTGCAATGCTTAATTTGCAATGCTTTGCCTGGTGGGGATTATGCCTGAGGACACAGTGAGTGGACCCAGTTGTTCTTCCACTGACTCAGGACAAAGGGAAATGTTTTCAGAAGACCAAATGGGGAGCTAGCCCAAGAAGATCATCGGGGGCAGTAAAAGAGAAGGGTAAGAAGGGGCAGCAAAGCAGAAGTGTCCCCACAAAGAGATCTACTCAAAGGGGTTCAGAGCACCTTTGATGAGTCTGAACAAGGACCAAAACAGAGCATCAAGGTTAGTTATCAGCCTGAATCAGAAAGCACTAAATTCTCAAGACACCTGAACCAGTCAGGGAAGCTGGGTCCTTCCCCTAGTCAGACATAACAGATACTGAGTACACAGTAGGTGAGCAAGCACAAAAAAAGAAACCAACATGCTAGTCTTCCCCAAAGCAACTTTCAAACCTGTTAGAGGATACAGCATGGGGAGGAGGGAATTTTAAATCTGAGTTTGGAATTTTGTTCTTTCGTCAGTCTGGGATGTTTGATTTACTAAAATGGAACTGTTCTATTGATTGAAAGTGACCAGAGAAGTCTGATATATGCACAAGAGTTCCACCAGAAGAGAAAGAATAAGTCAATAGAACAAGTTCAGTTGAGAGTTGTGGCAGAAGAAAGCAGATTTTAAGTCTACACCTATCAGGCTAGCTGGCTCAACCAGCTGGCTCAACCTTTATACTAGTCCACTAGATAACTACCTTGTAGCTTTATACTACACAAGGAAGAACTGCAGGTCAGGAAGGGATCAGTATTTACAGTTACGAAAACATACCCTGCTTTAATTTCCCACCTGGTGGCCTCTATTTCCTCTTCTGAAAAGTATCTAAGACATAAAATCTCTGTAAAAATTAAACTAAAGCTAGATAAAGTAGAACTGAGGCTAAGCTTAATAAACTTTAGTAGTTTTACTGCATGGGTATGAGGACTGGGGCTGAGAAAGTCACATGTTTTGCCAATAATCCAGAAAATGGGGAGGAAATAAAAATTTATATTAACATTAACTTCCAATATAAAACAACATCACTGGTTATAAATTGAGCTGCAACAAGAAATGCATTGAACACTAATATTGATAAATGTCCACTTTAAATATATAAATTATTAAAAGTACTGAATCCTGAAATTGTTTTATCTAACCAATACTGTAGAAGATCTGATTGTGATTTAGAAGCAATTGCTTTATGCATAAATAGCAAATCAATCCCAAGTGGGACCCAGTTCATCTCAGACACCTGGAGGTCTGGTATAGAGGTTGTGTTTGAGTGATAGAGATGTTAAAATTTGAACACTGTGTATAAAATGAATATGATGAAAATGACAGTAATAATTAAAATGATTAAAAATGACAGTGATGATTAAAATGATTTAAAAATGACATAAATACTTCAAATTTTAACATATAGTGCTTAAAGTGTGTGATGTTTGCCTAGAATTCTTTGGAACAGCAGACTCTTCCAGTTCTGAATGTTCTTGGTTACATTTTAAAGTGAAGATTGTTTTTTGTTTGTTTGTTTTCCTTAGAGCACAACCAAGGTTATCAAAACTATAAAGATAATTTGGTAAGTACAAGGGAAAACTTTGACTTAAATTTAATTAGAGCTGAACTATGAAAAGCAGTGAGTTTTGAGAGCCCAAATAAAATGCCCAGGTTATGTATTATTTTCCTTGCAATCTCCTTTTTGTATAGCAAATAATTTAAGACACTCATGATTTGATTTACTAGAAATCATGTCTATGAATTCAGACAATAAAAAGAGAAAGCCAACTGCAGGTTATTAGTGCACAGGTTACAATTTCCTCTGATTTTGTGGGTATTATCTTTGCCTTTGTAAGCTAGTCCTTCAACACAATTATTGTACCAAACTTCTCAGTGCTTGATTGACAAATCCCATTGTCAAGGCCATAGTGGAGAGGGTTACAGCTTTCCTTGTCTTTACATAAGGATTATGTAGCACTTGTAAAAGACAGCATGGTCAGCTAATTTTTTCACATGGCAAATTTAGACAAGTCCCCTTGTTTTAGTATATGATGTTTCATAGTGGTAAAGAGTTATTAAAATCATAAACTTATTGAACTATTAAGGTACTATGAATAATCTTTTCACACTCCCTAGTCTGAAAAAGAGAAACAAAGTTCCAGTAAAGTTATGCTCTTGCTCTATCTATTCTTCTGATTCTCACTCAGCTTAACAAGAACACCAGTATTAGAATACCAATCATTTATCTTATGTCAAATGTCTTTCCTAACTTTCCTACTTAGGTAGTCTGATGAATTATGGATACTAATTTTTTAAGCTTTAATTTATCCAAATGTGTGTTAGTATATATGTCAAATTCAATATTTTATTTTGGGTTAATCAATATGAAAACTCTTATATTTGCTATTTAGAGTACAAGTAGATGCAAATTTCTTTTTCTAATGGATTTATATTTGGGACAGAAAAATAGTCACATTTCAAGATGTGTTTTGTTGTTGTTGTTGAGTATACTGTGTTGATATCTCAAACGTCAAATGGTTCATTAGCATTCAGAGGAGGTTTATTTAAAGGTCTGAGAGTATAGCTTGGCTGCCACATATTCTCTACTTATCTTTGGTAAAATCTCAATATACTTAGTGGCAGTAGAAAGAAAGGGAAGATCTTATGAAGGCACCAAAAGGAAAGAAGAAATTTCCATATCTGAAAGAGAAAAGGTCTTATCTCAAAGTTTGAACAGGTCTGCAGAAAACTGAGCAGCAGAGTTCTAGAGAGGAGTTGTCCAGAGTTGAGGTGTGTCTAGAACAAAGGCCTCTAGCTACACTAATGATCCATGAGCCCTAAGAGTTACCACTAAATAGAAGAGCCACCAGACCTGAGGTCTCCATGTAAACTGGGGCAAACTAGGTGTCTAAGCAATGACCAATTATTTCTGATTATTGATGGTTTGAAAGACCTCTTCTAGTGATAGTGCAAAATCCTAGGGCCTCAGCATAAGCCCAAGGGAGAATTCACAATAATGACTAGAACTGAATGGCCCAACAGGGTTTTAAAATCAGACAACTTTTGATATAATAAAAACAAAATGATGTGCTTCTTGTACAACTGAGATTTTGGAATAGAATTCATACCCACTCTATGAAGCAGGTTTTTATTTTTAGTTGATAGGAGACCTGTAGGGATTGAGATAAGGAGAGAAAGAAACCTTTGTGTTTTATCGGCTCTATGAATTCTTTACTGGAGTTTGCCAGAGATGATAAAGATGAAAGACTTCTAACCAATGCATTTGACTGAACTGGTAAGAATGTCCTTGTATCTTTGGAAAATAGATCAGAATCATTAACTAAAGATAGAGGATAGAGTTGTGATAGAGAGACACACTGAATAAACAATTGGTGAAGTTTCCTGGGTTTGGTAGGCACTTCTAGCAAATGTTATTTTCTGAGAAACTGGAAAACTGTGTGAAAGACCCTCAAATTACTGAAAATGGAACCACAATTCAATCCAGCAATTCCACTTCTGGGAATCTACCCAAAGGACACCAAAACACTATTCAAAAGGACACCTGTATATGTTTATTGCAGCACTATTTACAATAACCAGAATATATAAACAATCCAAATGCCCCAACAGAACATATGGATCAGAAAGTTGTGGTATATTTACACAATGGAATATTATTCAGCAATCTAAAAGACAAATTTGATGCAAGTGTTATAACATGAATGGACCTAGAAGGAATCATGTTAGCAGAAATAATCCAGAAAGAAAAAGAGAAATACTGGATAATCTCACCTATATGTGGAATATATGGAAAACAAACAAAAGGACAAGAAAAAATTAAAACTGACAAACTGAAGGCAGAACTAAAGCATAAAGCAAGGGAGGGGGAAGGAGGGTGAAAGCAAGGGAGAGATGAGCACAAGAGGTTAAGGTAACGGTTTATGGCTGACAAGGTGGTGGGAGAAACTTGGGGTATACAACAATGTAAAACATATATACACATGCAATCATTTAAAAATACAATATATTACAAATTTTTAAAAAGTTATTTGCTGAGAAATGCTATGGGAACCAAGAAGACTAAGTAGCCTTTGGTAAATTATAAGGGAGGCAGTTTGTCATTAAGACCAAACAGATTCTTTCACCCTCTTTTTCCCATCAGAATCACTAACCTTGTTTTGGGGGTCAATTTTACCTTCAACATCAAAATTGACTTATTTTTCTACAACCCTGCAGAAAAATCTGAATAAGTGATAAAATGTATTTCATAGTCTCTGGTCTTTATTTGATAGAATAAACTCAGTATGAGACATATTTTTAATAGGGAACAGCCTGAAAATATATACCTTTTATAGGGTTCAATAAATTAACAAGTCCATATTAAATTTTACATTATAGGTATCTTCACTATTTTACTTTAACAATTATATAGATAAGAATTTCAACTGGAATAATTTTCAGATAAGGTAAATACTTTATTAAATTACAAAAATGAAATGTTATCATATTCTGAAATGTTCTCACCAACATGTTCAAACTCTCACACTATATTACAAAGTGAGACTGGCATTCTTTCAGGGAGAAGGTGATGGAAGTCTCTTGCCTGGTGATGTTGAGATGATATCCCTTTGTGACCCAGGTACACCAAGAAGTCATATGGTAGGGACAGACACATTTAGATGCCCCTGCACCTGCAGATGAGGAACCAGTAAACATCCAGAATCAACTACCAGTATTGTGAGAAAGCAAGCACACTGATTTGATTCTAACTTCTAGCTGACAATAAATAAGTAAAAATGTGCTGTAACACTGATTTGTGAGCAAAACAAATGTAATGGTTATTCTTAAGCCTTAAAAATGTGCTTTTTGAAATGTAGTCACACATTATAATTCTCTCAGTCTGTAACATATGAATGCCTAATTCGCTTATCTGACTAAATGGTCATTATAGAGCTTAGTAGTAAACATTTGCATAGGTTCAAAAGTGATGTAATGGCCTTAAAATTTACTTAAGGTATATTTGCTAACAAGGTGAAGCTGGACATCATAGTTCCTTCTGTTAAGACTTTGGGAGAAGAGAAAACTTCTTCCAGAAGTTCAGATTGTTTAGGTTTGGGTGTAAAAACTAATTGATGATCAGAGATGTCTCCACCACGATGTAGATCTGAACAAGCAGGTCTTAATACCAGAGGCAAATGGGAATATGTGGAGGAGTTACTGCCTTGTAGAAAGCAGCACTGATTAAAAGAGACAGGAGTTACCGGTTATAAGACATAAAAATCACCACCTAACATACCACTTCTTAAATGGGAATTCTCCTAGTCTCTTAAAACAAGCAGATTAAAGACTGGTTACAAGAGGCCACGGGATAAACATAATATGGGTTTCCTACATATTGGAGGCAGAAGAATGAAATATTTTGATAATGTAATTAATGTCAACATAGTATAGGATAGAATACAAAATGCCTGAGACTTAGTTAAAAAAAGCAACAAATTTTCAAGAAATTTTTTGTTTAAAGAAGACTTTTCATTGATGCCTTAGGCCCTGAGTTGCTTTTTTTCTTATTTTTATCTTTAGCATCTTGCAAGATTGCTTTACATTCCATGCAGAATCCTAACTGGACATCAAAGTATGGTTATAAGGATGAACTGTAGCTCACAATTAACTACACTTTGTATTTGAAATCTTTAAACATTGACTTTACTACCTTATATGTTGTAGGAACCAGTGTAATTCACAGTGAAATTCACATCCAATAAGTAGCAGAAACAATTTTAATTTTCAAACCCTGCCTGCACAAACAAATTGCTCTCCTTCATTTCAGTCTTTTATTTTAAAACTATGAAGTAACACCTACTAATGTTTATTTTCATGAAATTGGTCACCTTGTATTACTAACAGCACCAGTTTAAGTGGATCATAATGAAACTTAGTTAAATGAGTTGAATACTTCTAGTTTGATCTACTAGTGAACATTCACCACTCCATCCCTTTCTATACCTCCAGTGTTTCCAAGTGTAATTATGTAAAAAGAATTTAGGAAGTAGTTGCTGAAAACCAGAGTAACTGAAATTAGGATTAACTAATTCTCCAGGCATGACCTTGCTATCTTCTAAATTACAAAATCTTTGAACAAATTGTAAATATCACCAAGAGACATCATTGTATTTCTAGAAAACTGCCTGGAACAAAGTAAATGCTAGAAAAAAATAAATGACTGCTGAATGGACACATTTGTTGACAAACTGTCTTTTGTATATATACCTGGTACACACATACAGGGTAAATTTAGGCACTTTTAAATTTTTTCAACTTAAGTAAATGTGAACAAAGAAAATTTACTTTGGTTATCATGAATATTATTTTTAGTCCCTGGAAAACTGAAGAACAAAATGCCAACTATAATCTTTTGAAATGACTGCTACAGAAGAAAACATAACTAATTGGAAGATATCGTTTACTCTCCAGCTGTAGTTAATTGGAATTATGAGCAATATATAGAGGTATCTTGCAAAACCAAGATAAATTTGATAGAAAGTACAGTGATCTGAGTAAGGAGACTATATGTGAAAACTGGTACTGGTACTTGGTGGGAGAAGGCAGAAGAAAAAACAGTCAATTATACAGTAAAAATCTATATTCTAAATTTGCTCTAAGATAATCTCCCCCAGGGAATTATCTTGTAAGACAGAAATCCTGTGTGACAAAGTATTCTGTATGGGGGAAGAAAACTGGAGCATGGGGGAGGAGAGGAAGGACCATGGCAAAAATGTGGGAAATACTGGTTTTAATCAAATTTTAAGTTTCTTGAAAGTAATGTACTTGGAATCTCTACTATGCTAAAATGCATTGTATGTTTCCTAGAAGGGATTATGATACACAGGCTCTCCAAGTATAGCCTCTTTTCAAGAAGTTTCCAGTAGAATTAAGTCTCAAATGCATTTTGGAAAAAGACACTCTAATGTGTAGATTATGAACTATGGATATTTAATTTCAAAATTATAATTTTAGGATGTAATAATGATCCTGTAAGTTTCACTGGTTTTTTTTTTGTTTGTTTTGTTTTGTTTTGTTTTGTTTTGATGGGGTAGAAAATAGAGATAGATCATCACTGCAGTGAAGGGGCATACAATCTCTGATAGAAAAGGGTGAAAAATAAGCAGTAGTAACTACACTTAGAGACCTTATGAGTGATTGTAGAGGCATGATAGAAAATATGTAAACTGAGAAAAAAAAGGGGGAAAATGAAGTGATATCATTGTAAGGAAATTTTTCAGACTTACATAGGCAGTTGGAGAATAGAGACAATTTTGGTGGCAATGCAAAGAAATGACATACTGTGCACAGGAGACATCTACACGTCTATTCCTCTTCTCATCTGACTAAGAGCATTAAATAATTATTGATTATTACTTGTTTCTCAAATACGGGCCATAACCTCAGGAAGGTACTTGGTATTTTGTAAGGTGACTTTTTTAAAGCCAGTCAATCTTTAGTGTGATGGGCAAGTGAGCTAACTCCAAATAGTTAGCTCCATAGAGTATTTAATATATGATATGATTAAAAGTTAATTTATGGGTAACTTACAAAGTGAATTACTAAGGTAATTAAGATAGAGCTTTAATGAAGCAAAATTAGCATTATGAGAGTTTGCTGATTTGTCTCATTTAGTATCTTACCAAGAAATGACCTGTTTTTTTAAATGTATTTATATACAAATTTCATATCATTGTAATCCCAGGGATTCACCCTCCCCACACTCCCCACCATTCTTCTCTTTTTCCCCCTGCCCGAAATTGTGTACTTCAGTTTGGTGCTTAATTTGGTTTGACTTTTCCTCATGGCTTTTGTTTATTTTTTCCCTATATCCCATATATTAGTGAAACCATTTAGTTTCTGTCTTTTTCTTTTTGACTTGTTTCTGCTAATATGATTTCTTCTAAGTACATCCATGTTATCATAAAATCATCAAATTTGTCATCTTTAATTGATGAGTAATTTCCATTGTGTATATATACCACATTTTTTTCATCCCGTCATCTGTTTTGAGGCATTTAGGTTGCTTCCAAGTCCTTGCAATTATAAATAGTGCTGCAGTAAACATCCAAGCACAGGTGTCCCTTTGTACCCACATTGAGGTCTCTTTTGGGTAGATTCCCAAAAGAGCAATTGCTGGGTCAAATGGTAGTTCCCTTTTCATTATTTGAGGGTCCTCTACACAGCTTTCCATAATGGTTGGACCAGTTTACATTCCCACCAGCAGTGTAAGAGTGTTCCTTTCTCTCCACATCCTCGCCAGAACTTGTTGCCCATTCTTTAGATGTGGGCCATTCTTATTGGTGTTAAGGTGGTATCTCATTGTGGTTTTGATTTGCATGTCCCTTATTGTTAATGACATTGAGCAATTTTTCATGTGCCTGTTGGTCATTTGTATTTCCTCTTTGGAGAAGTGTCTTTATAGTTCTTCTCCCCATTTTTTGAGTGGGTTTCTTGTTTTGCTTTTTTTCAGTTGTGTGAGTTTCTTATGGATCTTCGTTATTAAACCTTTATCACTCTTGTGGAGGGCAAAAAATTTTTCCCATTTGGTTGGGGTTTTTTTTTTGTTATTTCTGTTGTCTCTTTTATTGTGCAGAGCTTTTTAGTTTGATGTAGTCCCATCTGTTTATGTTTTACTTCTTTTTTTTTTGTCATCTGTAGATGTTTCCAGAAAGGGACTTCTGAATTGTAATTCATGGAGAATTTTGCCCAAATTTTCCTCTATGTATGTTATGGTTTCGTTTCTGACATCTAAGTCTTTTATTCATTTTGAGTTGATTTTTGTACATGGTGTAAGGGAGCTGTCTTAGTCCATTTTTTTGCATGTCTTAGTCCAATTTTCCCAGCACCATTTATCAAAGAGGCTCTCTTTGTACCAGTATAAGTTTTTTTTACTCCTTTGTCAAAGATTAGTTGACTATATATGTGTGGTTTCATTTCTAGGCACTCAATTCTGTTCCATTGGTCTGCTTGTCTGTTTTTGTACCAGTACCAAGCTGTTTTAATAATGATGGCTTTGTAGTATAGTTTGAAGTTTGAAATTGTAATACCTCCATTCTCTTTATTTCTGATCAGGAGGTTTTTGATATTCGAGGTCTTTTGTTATTCCATATGAATTTCAGTAATTTTTGTTCTATCTCTTTAAAACATGAAATTAGGATTTTTATTGGGATTGCACTGAATCTGGAGATTGCCTTTGGAAGGATGGCCATTTTGATGATATTAATTCTTCTTATCTATGAACAAGGAATGTCTTTCCGTTTCTTTATGTCGTCTATCTCTTTTAGCAGCGTTTTGACATTCTCTTTGTATAGTTCTTTCACATGCTTTATTAGGTTTACTCCCAGGCATTTGATTTTTTTGGTGCAATGGTAAATGGGATTTTTTTTTTTAATTTCTTCTTCTTCTATTTGACTTTTTGTGTATAGGAAAACTACCAACTTCTGGGTGTTGATTTTGTATCCAGCTACCTTACTGAACTGGTTTATTATTTCAAGCAATTTTTCTGTGGATTTTTTTGGGATTTGTGGATTTATCTATATAGAGAATCATGTCATCAGCATATAATGATAGTTTCAGGTCCTCTTTAGCTATTTGTATTCCTTTTATGTCTTTCTCCTGCCTCATTGCTTTAGCTAAAACTTCCAGTACAATGTTAAAGAGTAGTGGAGAGAGTGGGTATCCTTGCCTGGTTCCAGATCTTAACTGGAATGATTTCAGTTTATCTCCATTTAGGACGATGTTTACCATAGGTTTGTCATAGATGGCTTTTATTATGTTGAGCTAAGTTCCTTTGACCCTTAATTTTTCAAGGGCCTTTATCATGAATGGATGCTGGACTTTGTCAAATGCTTTCTCTGCATCTATTGATATGACCACGTGGTTTTTGTTTTTCTCTTTGTTGATGTGGTGTATTATGTTAATTAATTTGAACCATCCTTGGATAAATCCCACTTGGTCATGGTGAACAATGCTATTTATTCATCATTGTATTTGATTTGCCAGGATTTTGTTTAAAATTTTTGCATCCATGGTTTTTTTTTTTTTTTTTGGGGGGGGGGGATAAAACAAAAACAAGATTTATTTTCAAACAAGGAAAGACGCAAGAGTCATTGAGGCCATGCTTGGTCTCTTACTGAACCCTATTCATTGACCAGTCTCAAAATCCTAAACAAAGGTCACATAATCTCAAGACTGTGTCTTCTCTCTTCTCCAACCCTGCAGGTATCTCAAAAAGAATCACATTTCTAAGATGGCATCTCACCTCTCCCTATCTCTGGGAAGCATGCAGATTTTTAGTTTTCCAGGTTTCAAGTTTTTCCAGCATACTTGAATTTCAGGCTTTTCCACCATACACAAATTGCAGCTTTTCCAGCTTATGCAACTTTCAAGCTCATTCAACATATTACATATTTCAGCAAGCTTTCCTCTCTTTTTCAGAGATCCAAATTCCATTTTCCAAACCAAAGTCCTGTACTT